>JAJOOO010000123.1:0-25936 GCA_029582685.1 Solanum piurae | reverse complement strand
AAAATTACGACAACATTAGTAATAAATCAAAACAGTCATGAAGAATAAAGTAATCAACTTATTGATTATTTGGAAGCGAAACGAAATAAATTAGAAAAAGTGAGGGACAAAATTGGGCGTCAACAAGTACATCTGGTTAAGGTTGACTGGGGAGTTCTTCTACATCTTCCCAAATTCTTAAATTCATTCTCTGATACATGCAAATTTCAATTGTGCAATTGTTGACAGACTCAAACTGGTTCTTTTCTAGATGTTGCAGCACCAAACGGTTTATTTGGGCTTGGTATCGAGACCAACCAAAAAACTGATCCATAGTCGTATATAGGAAATAAAGGTAAACATCAAAATTCATGCAATAAAAAGAGTAATCAGAGACTCAATGGAGAAATGTTGTGTATACCTGACAAAGATTAGATCTAGAAGCCCATAAAGCTTCTTAGATTTCTTCAAACCCATGATAAAATCATTTATTCAGATAATTTATTTAACAGTAACCAAAATTCCCCTTCGGATGATCAGCATGGTAATGCAAGTTTGTATCAGAATGTTGCGTCCCTAAATATGTTGCAATTAGACGCAGAGATTGGAGTTATCAACATAACAGAAGGCAGAAACCCGAGAATTATCATTTTGTGAGTGAAGAAAATGGAAGTTGAAGAGGGTGTGTCACTGCGGGAGTGGGTGGTGTACTCTATATTTGTATTTTGTCTGCCGCTGTTATAATTTGTTCCTAATCAAACACTTAGGGGTCGTTTAGTTAGGAACAAGTTATCCCAGTGGCAAACAAAATACAAACATAGAGTACATCACTCACTCCCGCAGCGGCGCACCCTCTTCAACTTTCATTTTCTTCACTCACAAAATGAAAATTCTAGGGTTTTTGCCTTCTGTTTTGTTGATAACTCTAATCTCTACTTCTATTCTCAACTTTTTTAGGGAAACAGCATTCTGATTCTGATTTGCATTGAAAAACTGATCATATGAAGGCGTATCTTGAGTGTTGTTAAATAAATTGATTATCTGATTAAGCAATTTCATCATGGGTTCGAAGAAATCTAAGAAGGTTTCATGGGCTTCTGAACCTAATCTTTGTCAGATGTACACGACATTTCTCCATCCAATCCTTGTTTAGTCTGTTTAGTGCACAAATTTTGATGTTTATTTTTATTCCTTGTATATGACTATGGATAAATTTTAGGTTAGTCTTTGTTTCTACTATACATAGATATAGATGTGTTTTTATTGCGGAAAAGCACACAAATTAATTTGCTTGCACAATTCTTCTGCATTGCTTCTTTTTTTTTTTAAATGGTTTAGTGGTTTAGCTATGAATTCTATGATTTGTTAACAACTTCAACTAACTTTCAAATAGAAGCTAGTAGCGGAAGGAGTATTAGTTAATATAGGAGATGCAGAAGGAGTGAAATGCAAATAATAAAGGGCCCAGATTAAAATTAGCTAAATGAAGTTCAATGTCTGAGATGAATTGAGAAGTCATCAAATACACGTTGAAAGAAAGAGTGGAGACATGAAAAAACTGTTATCCTAATAACTCTCAACTTCTTCCTTGACTCTTCTCTCTTCTCTTCGACTCAGTTCTAATCATTTCTGCTTCTTCTCATTTCAGATTTACACCAAGGAGCTTCATTATGCTATCTTTATTTCGTTCTATTTCAATTCTATAATTTAGTTCAGTTTTATTGATAGTTTCAATTTTCAGATAATCAAAAATATTTTCAAAAATATTGATTGTGTTCTAGTTACTATTCTATTGAATTTTGAGTTAAATTCATAACAATTGGTATCAGTGTCAGTGTTTCCACAACTGTTGTTGGTCACTTATGGTTGTAGGAAGGGGCGAAGTCATGTGGATCTCAGGGGGTTCACCCAAACCCCCTTCGTCAAAAATTACAATGTATATATATGGTCAAATTCTAATTTTATGAGGTATATTTACTACAATGAACCTCCTTCGTACTAATGAGAAGCGCAACTTAGTGGCTAAGGGGTTCAAAGTTTAGGAAAACGTCATGGGTTTGAATCTTGCCCATAGCAGTATTTTTGCTTCTTTTTTTGTTTACTTTTTAAAGTCTCGGCAAAAGCTGAGATGGGCTCAGATTTTGGGATCATAATCCTAGATTCGCGACCCAATAGAAAAAGCCTTATTGTTTTGGATCTCAATTTTGTCATTATTTTTTGCTTCTATTTTTTTTCAGTTTATCTTTGTTTAAATTTATTAGGCACATTCTTATATTTTTATATTTTTTTATTCTTATTTATATTGCTCAGTTTGTTTCTACATAACTCACTTTTCATGAACTAACTCGAAGACACTGTTTTAAAAAAATTAATGAATTGTTATTAAACTTGAAATTGAGTTAGAAAAATTTATTTTTATAAAATAAGGTAAAATTAAATTTAATGGAATGCAGAAATTTAAAATCATTAATATATTTTAACAATATATATTTAATTAATTTTTTCTTTAATTTCATGGTTTTTTCTTTCTATTTTTCATATATATTTTAAATAGTTGATTGAAACTAAACTAAACTTATTTAATTTATTCGTCATTTGTTTTTTTATTAATGACTATCATAGTAGATTAAATTAAATGTACTAAAAGAACCGACGATGTCATTTACAAAAACTAGAGTCCTCTGAAAGCAAAGAGGCCTTACCAAAAGCTGACGAGTGGATGGTGTGATCTCAACGGAAGTCATGTTGATTATCCTAAGTACTTGAATCTACATCTTAAAACGATGCAGGTCGAATGACATCAGTATATTGAATGTACGAGTATCTAATAGGGCTGAATAAAACGAAAAACTAAACTGAAAGATTGAAAGTAACTCAACTAAAATATAGTGTAAATCATGATGAAAATCATTTAAGCTTTTACTGTAGGAATGTAATAATAGTAAATATTGAACTAAAATGTATATATAAAAATATAATTTACTTTACTGGGGAGTTTCTCCAATCGACAACCATCACTATGAGTCCCGTGATGATATAATGTCTTACACACGTTGCCAGAGCCACCCTATACCTTGTCGGAAGTAAATCCTTTTGAAAGTAAATCCTTTGAGTTCTTGATGAAATTCATTTGAATTCTTGTGGGTTATGTTGTTCAAGTTTCTTGCGATTTGATTCATGTTTCCCGGTGTAATTTCGGTTTGAATCTATCATATATTGAGGGTATAAATGATTTTCTAAGTGTTTGGGGAAAGAACCATTGAAGTTTAGAGGGTTTAGAGATGAAAAACGAGAAAGAAAAGTCGTCAAACACCTTGGGAAGGGGGTGGGGCGTCACGCCAGCTAGCGCACCCCAAAAGGGTTTCTGAAGTTTCACCCTTGGGGCGCCGCGCCAGCCAGAACTCCCCAACTTGTTCTCTGAATTTTTTGGGCTGGCGCCTCGCGCCTCTCAGAGCGCCAGGGACGCCAGTTCTCTTCATTCGTTCCCCACCTTTTACTTGTTCCTTAGCAATGTACCTATGTTTTCTAGTTGATTCCAACACTCTAAGGTACATCTAAATATCATGAAATCATACATAAACATGAGATCATGAACCTTGAATCCAAAATCTAATTCAAGTAAAGTTAAGATCAAAGTCAAGAGAAGTAAGAGTCAAGTCAAGAGAAGTTCTTAGAGTTTTCCAAAAGTATTTCCCAAATGTTTTAACTTTGTTTTACGACTTAAAGTTCAAGTAAAGTAAAGAGTAAAGAGTAAAGTTTGAAGTTCATTTCTTCAAAAATATATGGGGACTATGTATTCCCAAAGGGTTTAAAATGTTTTCACATTTAAACAAGAAAAGAAACCTCAATTTCCAAAGAGCCTTCAGGCTATTTTTCAGAAAAGAGTAATCGCTTTCTAAATGAAGCAAGAGAGGAAACTTTGATTTTAAAGATAGCCTTTGAGCTAAGTTTTTTAGCACTAATCTCAAATTACAGAAAGAAGTATGTTTTAAACATAAAAGCTAATATCACATTTTTGCGAGTAGTATTGAGCATCGATATGAGGGAGAGTTCAGACAACTCACAGCCCCCATAAACCATGTAGACATCATGGGTAGAAAAGGGTCATACTTTTAAAATGATTCCTTTAGTGCTTTTTAGCATATACTAGTGGATCCACTTAGTAGTTCAGGTTTTATACCCTCGGCAAGGTATAGGACGACCCTGGCAGCATGAGGCAAAACGTTGTATCATCACAATAGCTCTTACAAGATGGTTGTCGGTTAGAGAAACTCCCACAGAGGTAATTGTATTCTTAAATGCACAGTTTATTTGTATTTTTACATACATCTTAAAGTTATATGTATATTTGCATACACACAGAGTTGACATCATGTTTTAAACAGCTTTTCTTTATATTTCACTTGTTTTAAAATGCTTTATATTGAAATGAGTTCAGTTATGTTGAGTTGAGTTGAGCCAAGTAAGTTCTTCAAATTCCTTTCAAGCCTATGTTGTGTTTAGCATTCCAACGTGCATACTCGTACATTCAATGTACTGATGCCAGTTTGCTTGCATCTTATTATGATGCAGACACAGGTAACTAGGATCGGCATCCAGCGCATCGGTTATCCAATTAGCACTCTAGAGTCAGCTGGTGAGCCTTTTTGCATTCTAAAGGACTCCTTTTTATTGCTTTCAGTTATTTTATTAGTTCATTAGAATGTCGTGAGGTTTGTCCCGACATCCATCTCAGTTGTTTTAGAGGCTTCATAGACAGTCAAATGTTAGTTCTTTAGTCTTTTCATTGTCATTATCGTATGTTAAGACTTGAGTTTGCCTTAATGGCCAAGTTGAATGTTCCATTATAACATTCCAGTTTACTACATACACTTGTATTTGTTGAATTAAGTCTTCCGATGAGTAGATAAGCTAGGCCAAGGGTTCACTTAGAGCCAGCAATGGTTCTCGAGTGCCAGTTCCTCCCAAGGTGTAGGCTCGGGGCGTGACAAACTTGGTATCAGAGCCTAGAGTTTAAGAGTCTTAGGGAGTCTATGAAGTCATGTATGTAGAGTCCTAGTTATCAGTGTGAAACACGCCACATCTACAATTAGGGGGATGCAACACTTAGGAAATTTTCTCACTTCTTCCACACTAATTTCTTGCGTTAGAGTTTGATCTCTAAAAAGTTTCCTTCTAATTCATGCTTACACGTGTTTTCAAATAATCATGCCTCCACGAAGAGTTGTCCGAGGTCGTCCTGCTAGACGTAATGTTGAGGAACAAGAGTTACCAAATGCACCTGAAGTGCAACCTCAAGGAGAAGTTATCAATGTTGGGTTCCGTGAGGCTATCCGGATGTTGAGCCAAGTTGTGACCAACCAAGATGGGAAACAAAGAGGAGCTATACAAGAAGTGGCTGATACTTCTAGGATCTGAGAGTTCTTCAGGATGAATCCTCCAAGTTTCACGGGTTCGAGCACTATTGAGGATTCGGAGAATTTTATTGAGGAACTGAAGAACGTATTTCAGGTCATGCATGTTGTCGATATCGAGTGAGTTTAACTAGCTGCATATCAACTTAAGAATGTTGCTAAGACTTGGTTTGATCAGTGGAAAGAGGGTAGAGCTGAGGATGCACCACTTGCGAGTTGGTATTGTTTTGAGGAGACTTTTTTGGGGCGTATCTTTCCCCGAGAACTAAAAGAGGCTAAGGTACGAGAGTTCCTCACACTTAAGCAGGATTCTTTGAGTGTTCATGAGTATGGGTAGAAATACACCTAACTATCCCGTTATATCCGTAAATGGTTGCGGATATGAGAAGTAGAATGAGTTTGTTTGTTGCTTGATGAGTCCACAAATTGGACTCATTTAGGGCTATATTTTAATATAAATTGTGTCCTAAAATGCTTATTTTATCTTGATATCTGATGAAAACCTTTAAGTTTCAGGTATTTGAAGTTTGACGTAAAGAATGGACACTACTTAGCAAAAAGAAGCCAAAAGAACGAAGGAACGAAGATCTACGAATTACCGAACCCATTCGGCGAATCGCCAATAGATCGCATATTCGCCTTTTGTTCCAGTATGCTGAGCCCTGAAGGAAAGGAGAAATCAGCGGTGAAAAGGAGCAGTCGGCGTATCATCGAATGACTCCGCGAAGCAGTGCCACATCGCCTAATTATCCAGGACACAAAGATGTTGAAGGCAACTGATGAAAGGCGACGAAGTAGACCAAAGGGTGGATCACCGAATGCATCGGCGATTCTCACTAACGTCGCCGAAAGATCCTTCGGAGCACATTTTCTAAAAACTATAAATACTAGTTCAGCTTTTATTCTTGGAAGCAAGTTTTTTACACTGTTTTTACCTAGTCTTCATATTATTGAGTCTTAGACAAAGTCTTTGAAAATATTCTCTAAGTTTTGGAGAGGGTTTTGAAGAACTTGGAGCTTTCAAGGGTTTCATCTACAAGAAATTGGACTTGGGTCTCTTGGATTCTTCATTCTTGGCCTATAACAAGACTTAAATCTTCATACCCATTTGAATGCAAGCTCATTTAGGTATAAATTTCTATCTCTTGATGTGTGGCTAAAAACCTCAATTCTTAGGGTGTGATTTGGCAAATATGGGTTAAGATTGTTGTTGGGTCTTGCTTGCTGATAGATTAGATGTAGTTTAATGGTGATTTCATCTAGTAGTTATGGATAAATTTAACAAATTTGTAGTTGCAAATACAAGTTTATTTATGTATTTTCGGCTTGCTCGAGAGAGAAGTCGCAAAACCAAGACTGCTAGATTGATGGCCTAAGGAGTGGGTCAACATGAGGCTCAACTCGTGAGGGTGAAACCTGGTCCCATATCCTAACACTCAGCTTGAGAGAGTGAGTGGGGTAAGGCATAGGCTAGTATTCATGCGGCAAGTGGGTGTCCGAGAGGAACCCATTTGAAACGGGGTAAGTTGCTCAAGAGAGAATTTATTCTCACGTAAAGCTTAGCCTAGTCACTATTGCTCTATAAATTTTCTATCAAAAGCAAGTACCCAATGATTTAGATTAACCCGTATTCCGGTCACATCCCAAGAATCCCCTCTCATTATTTAGAAATCTTTGTTTATTTTGTTGTTTCCACTTACTAGTGACAAAAACCCCCCATTGTTAATTTACACTTTTGTGTCACCCCCTTAATTTACTGTGTTTTTAATCGTTAACTTCTTTAGCTACGATTAGCTTTAGCACATTTGTGCTTAACCACTAATTATCGCGCCCACTCCATTGGGACTCGACCCCAACCCTTGTTTGGGTTACTATACTATTGCACGATCGTAGACACTCGTACTGGAAGTTGTGTCATTGATCATGCAAAACATCGTTGCTGGACTGGCTCGTCTGTCGAGTAAAGAAGTTAGGGCTACAATGCTGATAGGTGAAATGGATATCTCAAGGTTAATGGTATATGTGCAGCAGGTTTTGGAAGAGAAGCTAAGGTATAGGGAAAAGTTTAAGAACAAAAGAGCTAAGACAGGGAACGAGTCCGGACAGCAGAAGAGTAATGCCAACCGGTCATCCTTCCAGCAAAAACAGAAGGGACCTGCTCCATCATCTGCTAGTGCACCTGCACCTAAGAACAAAGGTGAATACAATAGTCAGAATTTCAGAGTTAAATCTGCTTTTCTTAGGGTAGCATGGCGCAAGGGGGTAATAAGCCTCCTACCTGTGCTAAGTGTGGTATGAACCACTCAAGTACATGTCGTGAGGTCTCCACTGGTTGTTTCAAGTGTGATCATAATGGTCATTTCATGAGAGTATGTCCAAAGAACAAGCAGGATAATGGTAATGGGGGGCAATAGAGCCCAGTCTTCTTCAGTTGCTCCACCAGACAGGGCTGCACCTAAAGGGGCTACTTCCTGTACTGGCGGAGGAACAAACCGCTTGTATGCTATCAATAGTCGCCAAGAGCAAGAGGATTGGCCAGATGTTGTCACTGGTATGATCCAAGTCTTTGACTTTACTGTTTATGATTTGCTAGACCCAGGAGCGAGTTTTTCTTTTGTAACTCCATAAGTTGCTATGAATTTTGATGTTATTCCAGAGAAACTTAGTGAACCATTCGGTGTTTCTACACCTTTTGGTGAGTTTATTCTAGCAGAGATAGTCTATCGTGATTGTCCCATTTTCGTCAATCACAAGAGTACCATGGCTGATTTAATTGAGTTAGATATGGTAGATTTTGATATCATTCTTGGTATGGACTGGCTTCATGTGTGTTATGCCTCAGTTGATTGTAGAACTCGAGTTGTCAAGTTCCAGTTTCCAAATGAGCCAGTCTTAGAGTGGAAGAGTAGTTCAGCATGCTTAAGGGTCATTTCATTTCGTACCTTAAGGAAAGGAAGTTGGTTTCTAAGGGGTGTGTCAGTCACTTAGTTTGAGTTAATGACTCGAGTGTTGAGATACCTCTTATTCAGTCAGTTTCAGTAGTAAAAGAGTTTCCAGAAGTCTTTTCAGATGATCTACCCAGAGTCCCTCATAAGAGAGATAGACTTCGGTATAGATATTCTCTCAGATACTCATCATATATCTATTCTTCCATATAGAATGGCACCAGCAGAATTGAAAGAGCTTAAAAAGTAGTTAAAGGATCTCTTAGATAAGGGCTTTATTCGACCAAGTGTCTCACCTTGTGGCTCTCCAGTCTTATTTGTGAGAAAGAAACATGGTTCCCTAATTAGGATATGTATAGATTACCGTCTGTTGAACAAGGTTACCATCAAGAACAAATATCCTCTCCTAAGGATTGATGATCTATTCTATCAACTTCAGGGCGCCACTTGTATCTCTAAGATAGATCTCAGATCTGGCTACCATCAGTTAAGGGTAAGGGAATGTGATATTCCAAAGACAGCATTCAGAACCCGTTATGGTCATTATGAGTTTTTGGTCATGTCTTTTGGTTTGACCAATGCGTCTACAGCGTTCATGGACCTTATGAATAGAGTTTTCAAACCTTATTTAGATATGTTTGTTATCATCTTCATTGATGGCATATTAATCTATTCAAGGAATGAAGAAGATCATGCTAGCCATCTCAGAATAGTTCTTCAGACTTTGAAAGATAAGGAGTTATATGCTAAGTTCTCTAAATATGACTTTTGGCTTGAGTCTGTGGCGTTCTTGGGCCACATAGTTTCCGGTGATGGAATTAGAATTGATACCTAAAAGATTGAGGCAGTGCAGAATTGGCCTAGACCCACATCTCCAACTGATATTAGGAGTTTCTTGGGTTTGGCTGGCTACTATAGAAGTTTTGTAGAGGGGTTCTCATCCATTTTGTCTCTTTTAACCAAGTTGACCCAGAAAATAGTGTAGTTTCAATGGTCTAAATCTTGTGAGAAAAGCTTTCAGGAATTGAAAAAGAGGTTGACTACTACCCTAGTTTTGACCTTACCAGAAGGTACACAAGGCTTTGCTGTCTATTGTGATGAGTCTAGAGTTGGTTTGGGTTGCGTGTTAATGCAGAATGGCAAAGTCATAGTTTATGCCTCCAGACAGTTGAAAGATCATGAAAAGAATTACCCAACCCATGACTTAGAGTTGGCTCCCATAGTATTTGCTTTGAAAATGTGGCGTCATTATTTATATGGTGTTAATGTTGATGTATTCACTGATCATAAAAGTCTTCAATATGTGTTCACTCATAAAGAGCTTAATCTCAGACAAAAGAGGTGGTTAGAATTACTCAAGGATTATGACATGAGTATTCTTTACCACTCAGGTAAGGCTAATGTCGTTGCTTATGCTATAACTAGGTTGTCTACGGGTAGTACTGTCCATGTTGAGGAGGAAAAGAGAGAGTTAGCGAAATATGTGCATAGACTTGCACGCTTAGGAGTCTGACTAATGGATTCCACAGAAGGAGGAGTAGTGGTGATGAATGGGGCTGAATCTTCATTAGTGTAAGAAGTGAAAGAAAAGCAAGACCAAGATCCAATTTTGCTTGAATTAAAGGCAAATGTTCATAAGCAAAAAGTATTAGCTTTTGAACAAGGGGGAGATGGAGTATTGAGATATCAAGGTAGGTTGTGTGTACCAATGGTGGATGGAATCCAAGAGAGGATCAAGGAGGAAGCTCATAGCTCCATATATTCCATTCATTCGGGTTCCACAAAGATGTATCATGATTTGAGAAAGATTGAAATTGGCACAGAGTCGTCAGAAATCCTACACTGATGTTAGGAGAAGGGAGTTAGAGTTTGAAGTAGATTATTGGGTATATCTAAAAGTTTCACCCATGAAGGGTGTTATGAGGTTTGGTAAGAAGGGGACACTTAGTCCCCAGTATATTGGACTTTATCGAATATCCAAGAGGATTGGCAATGTAGCTTATGAGTTGGAGCTACCACAAGAGTTAGCCGCGGTTCATTCGGTGTTTCACATCTCCATGTTGAAGAAGTGCATGGGCGATCCTTCATTGATCATACCAACTGAAAATATTGGGATCAAGGATAGTTTATCTTATGAAAAGATTCCGGTTCAAATTCTAGATCGCCAAGTTCGCAATTCGAGAACAAAAGAGGTAGCATCAGTCAAAGTCCTTTGGAGAAACCAATTTGTTGAAGAATCTACTTGGGAATCTAAGGAGAATACGAAGAAGAGATATTCACATCTCTTCAAATCCAGATAAGTTCTGAATTAAGGTACTAATCCTTTCTTAGTATTTATTTATAAGTTGGTATGAGGATTTGCATTTGCTTGTGGGTGCTTGAACTGAATGTTGCATGTTACACCCTTAGCCTAGTAAGAGTAATCTCATTCAAGGACAAATTTTCCCAAGGGGGAGATATTGTAACATCTCGCAATTTGAAATAACTAGGAAGAAGCTAATAATTGGAAATAATCAGTTTTGGAAAGAATGAAAATCTGGAAATTTTGTAAGTTAGAATAAGTTGAGTTTTGGCCAACTTCAAACGGCCATAACTTTTATATCAGGATGCTTTAGAGGTACTTCCAGATATGGTAGGAAATCTCTTGGAATTATCTTTACAACGCCGCTGAGTTTGCGCGATTCCAAGTTCGTATAAGTGAGTTATGCCCTTTCGAAGTTGGGTTGTTGGAATAAGAAAGTCCAATCCGGATTTTAAAAGGGGAGTTTGGTCTTTTCCTTGCCCAATTATTTTATTTCATTTTTGGTAATTAAGTTAGGGTCTAATCAAAATTATATCAGTTTACGCTTTTACCAAAATAAGTTAGGGCATGGAGAAAAGAGAAAAGAAGAGGAGAAAGGAGAAGAGAAGCAAGATTCGTCAAGATCGTCGAGTTTAGCTTGTGGATTTCGTCGGGGGTGATCCCTACAAGGTATGTGAGATCACATAGCATTGGTTTAGGTCACCCACGTGCCAATAATGATTCAATTCAGCGAAATATGTTTGATTTGACAGTAAATCCTTTGAGTTCTTGATGAAATTCGTTTGAATTCTTGTGGGTAATGTTGTTGAAGTTTCTTGCGATTTGATTCATGTTTCCGGGTGTAATTTCGGTTTGAATCTATAATATATTGAGGGTATAAATGATTGTAAGTGTTTGAGGAAAGAACCATTAAAGTTTATAGGGTTTAGAGATGAAAAACGAGCAAAAAAATTGTCAAACACCTGGGGAAGGGGTTGGGGCGTCACGCCAGCCAGCGCACCCCAAAAGGGTTTCTGAAGTTTCACCCTTTTGATTAAGGTTAACTGAGAAGTTTTCTACATATGCCCAAATTCTGAAATTCATTCTCTGATACATGCCAATTTCAATTGTGCAGTTGTGGACAGACTCAAACTCATTCTTTTCTAGATGTTGCAGCACCAAACAGTTTATTTGGGCTTGGTATTGAAACCAACCAAAAAATTGATCCATGGTCATATATTATAAATAAAAATAAATATCGAAATTCATGTATTAAATAGAGTAAACAGAGACTCAATGGAGAAATTTTGTGTAAACCTGATAAAGATTAGGTCCAGAAGCCCATGAAACCTTCTTAGATTTCTTCAAACCCATGATGAAATCACTAAATTAGATAATTCATTTAACGGAAGTAAAAATTCTCCTTCAAATGATCGGTTTGGTAGTGCAAGTCTGAATCAGAATGTTGTTTCCCTAAGAAAGTTGAGAGTAGAAGCAGAGATTGAAGTTATCACAATCCTAGAATTTTTATTTTGGGAGTGAAGAAAATGAAAGGCCCCGCTGCGGGAGTGAGTGATGTAGTCTATATTTGTATTTTGTCTGCTGCAGGAAATACAAAATACAAACATATAGTACATCACTCACTCCCATAGCGCCACACCCTCTTCAACTTTCATTTTCTTCAATTAGAAAACTAAAATTATAGGGTTTCTTCCTTCTGTTCTATTGATAACTCCAATCCCTGCTTCTATTCTCAGCTTTTTATAGGGAAACAACATTTTGATTCTGACATGCATTGACAAACCGATCATTTGAAGGCGAAGTTTGAGTGTTGTTAAATAAATTGAGTATCTGATTCAGCGATTTCATCATGGGTTTGAATAAATCTAAGAAGGTTTCATGGGCTTCTGGACCTAATCTTTGTCAAGTATACACAACATTTCTCCTTCCAGTCTCTCTTTACTTTGTTTAGTCCACGAATTTGATGTTTATTTTTATTCCTTATATACAACTATGGATCAATTTCAGGTTAGTCTCTGTTTCTAGTATACATAAATATAGATGTGTTTTTTGTTGCAGAAAAGCACACAAATGAATTTGCTTGCACAATTCCTCTGCACTTCTTTCTTTAAAAAATCGTTTAGTTGTTCAGTTATGAATTCTATGATTTTTTGTATCAACTTCAACTAACTTTCAAATAGAAGTTAGAAGCGGAAGGAGTGTTAGTTAATATAGGAGATGCGGAAGGAGTGATATGCAAATAATAAAGTTCTTGAAGAAACATGAAGGAAAATCTTGGAAGATGAACCCTAGCCTTAGTGTTTCTTGAAGTTCTTGAGCATAGGAGTTTAGGAGTGAATGAGAGGGTTTGATTATGAAAACTGATTTTCTACACATTTAGGGTAATTTAGTGGACTCCTTAAGGGTTTTTAGGACAGAAATACCCTTAAAAAATAAATAAAAAGAGTTGTAAGTCGGTATTTTTTTCATCGGACAGTGAGGTCCGTATTCACTCTGTATCGCGGAGCTGCTGCCAGGTTAGAGGGCCTCTAATAAATAAGTCATAAATGTTTACTTAGAACTCGGATTGAGGAAAACTTGGTGGCGTTGGAAAGAGGACTCATAGATCTTTAATTTTATAGGTCATGGGACATATAATTCTTTATATGCTAAGAGATATAATTGCTTGAAGTTGACCTAAGTAGAATCTTATATCAAAATTTAATCGGTAAGGAAACTTTCAACTCAACTTTGTGCTAGGAGATTCTTGTAACCTTAATTCATATCCAAATACATTTCCACACTAAATAATTGACCTTACAACCTAGGAACAATTTAAGAATCATCCAATATGGCATTATACACAAATGAAGAATGGTTATTGTCTTAGTTTAGAAACTTCCGGGGTATTACAAATAGTCATAGAAAAAAACTCCATGGTTATAATTTGTATCGTTCACTTAGACATGTACCTGAGCTTAGAGATTAAATTTTACTAACCATCACACAACAAATGAAGGAAGAAACAATTTAGCAAGCTCTAATGAGTTCCACAAGTCCACAGAAGGGTGTTTTTGTTGAGAACTTACCTTTAAGAGGAAAGAAAATCTTGTTGATTGAGGATGATCCGGCGTCACTTAGATTTCCAAAAAAAAGTTTTCTAAGCACCTTGGTGTGCACAAATGGTTTCTAAGCTTTTTTTACACCAAGCTACTCAGAAACCATTTTTTTTGGAAATGATGTTAGATCATCCTCAACTAACAAGATTTTATTTCCTCTTGAAAGTATGTTCTCAACAAAAACATCATTCTATGGACTTGCGGACCTCAAGCTCCCTATTGGAGCTTTCTGAATTGTTTCTTACTTCATTTCTTGTGTGATGGTTGGTAAACTTTTATCAATAAGCTCTAGTACATCTTCGTGGGCACGATACAAATTATAACCATGGAGTGGTTTTGCAATGACTATATCTATTGAAGGTAGTTTATCCTCATCTACAACTTGTTTATCAAGCCAAACAACTCAAAGGGACATATTATTGGGAAAATCCTTTTGAATTCAGTCATATCTCAACTTATTTCTTCAATCAGTCAAACACTCGGGTCAGTTATGATCAAGATAAAACTTATAAGTTCCCTCCTTTGTAAGATTCCATGCTTTTTTCTCTATTCTTGCATAATATATGTGGTGTGGTTATATGAGGTGTATATGACTTGGTATAGTACATTGCAGATTAAGATTACAAATGGGTGGCAATATGTAGGAACTAAACTAAAGTTTTAGGTCAAAGAGACCCCTTAAACAAAGTTTAGGATTAAAGAAATGGCTCTAGTAGCACTTCGCCCGTTTGAAAGGTTTAAATTATCCCATACCTTGGGGAAAAGCCTATGAGTGTCTAACATGATAATAATAGTGTGTTACGAGGTATTATAATATCACAAGGGTCGCATGTTAAGTTTTGAAATCAAGAAAATTAGCGAAACTAAAGTCAGCAAAAGTTATCGAAGTTTCTCTAATAATATTTTCTTAACTTTGGGTCAAATGTCTTTGATGTTTTATCCCAATATATAAATAGTACAAGGTTCGTGATATATCAATTTGAAGTCTTACGAGTCTAGTTTGCAACGCACAAAGCCCCGTATCCAACCGACATAGGAGTAAAAAGTTATGAGGGTTTTACTATGGACTGTCTGAGCAAAATCCGGGTCGCGAACTAGGTCGGGTCAAAACTATGGTATGTCGGCTTATTCGATGTATTAACCCATAAAACACTTCTTTTCACTTCTTAACCAGAAAGAAAGCTGAAGTGAGGGTTCTAATGGAGTTATTGCATGATATCCATTCAATGTTGCCCCCGTGCCTAGAAACGTGATCTCTACACTTGGTAATCATTTTACCCTTCTATTAGTTGCGTTTGGAGCTAGGTTTTGAAGATATAAATTGGTACTTATTGTTGTTTCTTCAAGGTTTACACTTTTTTTGCTAAGGTAATCATCTTTCTTATTCTTCCTTCGGTGGTGTGACTTAAAAATATTATGGGAGACCCTTATTATTTGTAACCATCCATCTTTCCCCACTAAAGTTTATTATGAAAAATCTTTAAAGTAACTCATGATCTTTAAAACTCTCAAATATAACTTAAATGTTTAAACTATTAGAACACTTGATTTTTGAAATACTTCTTTTATAAATTATCTAAGAACTAAGAATAGGATCTAAGTAAATCACCTTAACTTGTTATGAACATCTTCAAGGGTAGGTTATATTTCTAAAATTCGAGTTAAGTTTTCAAGCTTATTTGGAAGAACATATGAGGTTCCATGAGATGGTTACATGTCATACGAAAGTGATTACGGTGTTATGAGAACAAGAGTACAAACGGTCCAAGATTGGCAACATGACAACGGGAACATATATGTGTTATAAATCCATGAGATGACATGCTATGAATTCTACTCCCGAGCTATAATCGGGAGGTATGGGGCCTATTGCCTATATTTATATGTATGATACATCGATGGCCACATATTGGAGAATATGATGTCGGTTAGCTATCGGGAAGCACCACCATTACTAGCATTTGGTTGGGTATGTCATGCACTTGCTTCTATATATATGTATTCACGACATACGATTATACGAGCATACCATGCATATTTAAATAGTAAGAGGCCAAATGTCAGCCATGGAGATTATTTGAGTTTTAGTTTCAGGTGGTATCTCTATTACCCTTGTATAGTAGTTACTTATGATTCTACTTTTTGCTTTACATACCAGTACATTTTTTATTTGTACTGACGTCCCATTGCCTGGGGACACTTTTTTTTGTTTCGTGCGAGCAGGTTCAGGCAGGGATTCTGATCAACCCACCCTCTAGGATTTGGGTTCACCTGTGAGTTGGTAAGCTCCATCTTATCCTAGGGCTATCAGTGGATGTTTACTTTTGTTGTACAGTTTGGGTATAGTAGGGGCCTTGTCCCAACAGTGTTTATTTCACTCGTAGAGGCTATTGTGGACACAGTATTCTGGGTTTCCTTTTGTAAGTTTCAATCTCTAGCCTATAGACTTGGGATGTATATATATATATGTGTGTGTGTGTGTGTGTGTGTGTAAGTAGGCATATCTTCAGTTGCGGCCTCACCGGCTAGCTAGTACATCTTTATTTATTTATTTTGGCTTGTCTACCATTGTTTATATGGGTTATTGTCATACAGGTCATGACCTTCATGGTCCTTCACAATTCAGATGTTGTGATGCCTGATCTTTTTGTCTCACAGTTTAGTTAACTAGTATGTTTCAGTGACTAACTTAATCAACTAGGTTATCGAAATCCAGTTACGCCTCCTTATTTTGAGGAGTGACATCGTTGAAATAATTCATGTCTCTCCTCAGGGATGATGAGATATCAATACAATCATCGATATCTATTACGTATAGAGCATTGAGGGGGTATGGGTCGAAGAATATAGAGGTGAAAGAAGTAAGGGAAAAGAGTAAGGAGGTAGAGAGAAAACATTGCTAGTCCGGGAGAATTGAATTCGATAGAAAAGGACAAGGTAATGGAAGGGGGAAAAAATGAAGGGTAAGAGGAATCAGGTTCCAAACATGGGGGAAACAAATGGTAATCAGATCAATAGCATTTCTGATTTAGAGGAGATCAATGATACGGACAAACAAAGGAGGAGAGAGAGGGAGGAGGATGAAGAAACTGAAGGAAATATAGACATAGTGGCAAGGGATAGAGATTTATCACCAAGGTAGACAAGGTTTTAGGAGAGCTAAGCCAAGTTAGCGGCCACTTCCTTTGCAAGTGAAGACAAGATTAGACAATGGCATAATTTTCAGCAGCTATCAGTGGAATGCAAAGAATTTTGAACGCAAATATGTCAAACATTACAATACTAAGGATCAAGGCAAGAAAGATCACATTTCAAGACCTATAAACTTAAGCATGCATTACTTCATAATCATTTTCAATAGCAAATCTCACAAGTATGATATTTACAAAAAATGTTTTTGACATTATAGGCTTACATAGTTATGACCATTAAACTACCTAGTCTAGACTACGACAACTTACAAAAAGTTTCTCTAGCATTAAGCGAGGGTCTTAGGGTCGGATGGGGAGTTATAGATCTGAGGTTAGGAAGGATATCCACAATGAAGGGGGTCAGGAACGTTTGTATACTCCACTTATGGTTCAGCTAGAAAAGTAAATTAGAGAGGAAGAAAATGGGGAAAAGAGGTAGAGAAAGAAGAAGGCCACTTACAGAGAGTTATGAGCTCAACCACAAGACTAGACGTATTTATCGAAACCACTTCTGGGATCTACTGTTCCACCAGAATATGTCTCTACAAGAAAAAGAAAGAAGTTAGAAAACAGATGGAGAAGGAAAAGACCATGCTAAACAATCTTACCTCTATGAGTTGAGACAGAGGGTTAACATGGCAAACAAGAGAAAGGTGTTGATGATTACAACAAAAAGAAGAAGAAGGGTGGATTCTTGACAGCTCCAAGCGGCGATATGAGGAAAATAAAATGAGCTCAAATTTGGAAACCCTATCTTCTAGGGTTTTGATATAGAAGTTGGTAGTTCAAGTTAATGGACTGGGCTAAAAAATTTCTCGTTCTTTTGGGTTGATCCAATTTTTGGATTGGTCTTGTTTTGTACAAATTTATTTGAAATGACTTAAAGAAGCTACAAGCCCCACTATTTAATTAAAAAATAAATCTTTAACAATACACATGTTTCAAAAACATTTGTTTGAATTATTAATTGCTCAAAAATGTACAAAGATGAGTTTTGATCGGAAATAGATACGGATTTGGAAATTAGTTGATGTGGTCTACTACACCTTTCACCAATTTTGTGTGAGAGTCTGTAAATAGTAAAACCACCAAATTTCTTCTTTGTTAACAGTTTAATGCCATACTAAACATGGAAGAAAGCATTTCACAAATGACAAATACATTGAAAAGGCTTCTTTAAAGAAGAAAGAAAGAATTCTTACCTAAAAAAGTATTTACCGACTTCAAACAAATAAGGATGAGAACAATATTATGTCCACCAACATATATTCGCCCATTGATATAGCCTCCATAATCCAGTTAAGAGAATTAGTGGCCTTTTCTCTTTCCTTTCTTCCCAATTTTTACCCATTAGTTTCCTATTGTATTCACAGTATTTTTTTCATAGATGATCGTGATCGTATATTGATTATTTAATCGATACAACTTCTCAAAATCTTCAAAAGAAATTATGGCAAAGAAGAGAATGTTGGTTAATGAGTAAATAAGGGTGGACACATTTTTGGTGAATTGAGTGTAAAACATTAACGTACTATTGTTGAACTTCTAATTCACCCTTTCTGTAATAAATATATTACTATAAAATTAGATTTTTATTTGTTGAATGGGGTGAAATGGTAAACTAACCCTTAGATTACTGACCCCTGATTTTCCTAAGAAACATGTTATTCTATATGTTCCTTTGTTGAGTATTGACATTGAATTAAGTAAAAACAAGTAAATTGATGACATAATTCTTTATTGTGGAAAACCTCGATTGATAAAGAGTTAAAAAAATACAACCTACACCTATATAGATCACTGAGGATATATAATTTTGTGGAAGAACTTCATAAAGTGTTTGAGGTCATGCGTATTGTTGATGCTCAAAGGTGTTTCTAGGATATGGTATGATCAGTGGAAGAAGAACATGGCAGAGGGGAAAATATTTTTGAGTTGGGTTGTGTTTGAGCATGCTTTCTAAGGGCTCTTCTTTTTCCGAGAGTTAAGGGAAGCTAAGGTGAGAGAGTTCTTAAATCTGAAACAGGAAGCTATGAGTGCGCAGGAGTACAACCTCAAGTTTACTCACATATCCTGCTATGCTCTTGAGATGGTGGCGGTTATGAGAAGCATGATGAGTTTTTTCGTGTCTGAAATATCCTGCTTATCGAGTAAAGAAGGTAAGGCGCCTATGTTGATAGGGAACATAGACATAGCCAGGATCATGATTCATATGCAACAAGTTGAGAAAGATAAGTTAAAGGATAGAGAAGAGTTTCACAATAAGAGGTCCAAGACAACAAGTCATGAAACTGGCCAGTAGAAGACTGAAATGGGAATCAGTCATCTTTTCAACAAAAGTCATTTGGACATGTCCCGTCATCAATTAGTGCACCTACACCAAGAAACAAGAATGATCGTAAGATTAATAGTTCCCAAAATTTCAGAGCTCGGGGTACTCAATCTCAAGGTAGTGTGGCGTAAGGGGATAACTGGACTCCCACTTGCACTAGGTGTGGCAGAAACCACCCAGGAAAATGTCGTGATGGATCCAATGGTTGTTTCAAGTATGGTCAGATGGGTCATTTTATGAGAGAGTGACCTAAGAACAGGCAGGGTAATAGGGGAAATAGAGCCCAATCTTCTTCAGCAGCTCCGGAGATAGGATTGCTTAGAGAGGAGCTACTTCAAGGATAGGTGGAGAAGCAATTCATCTGTATGTTATGGCTAGTTGCCAGGGTCAGGAGAACTCTCCAAATGTTGTCACTTGTATGCTTAAAGTATTTTCTATTAATATTTATGCCTTACTTGATCTAGGTGTGATCTTGTCTTTTGTGACTATTTATGTAGCCATGAGGTTCGGTATTTCCCCCAAATAACTTCTTGAGCCCTTTAGTGTTTCCACAACTGTTAGTGACTTTATTCTGGCAGAAAGAGTCTATCGTGATTGTGCCATCTATGTCTATCACAAAGGCACTGTGGATGACTTAGTTGAGCTAGACATTGTTGATTCTGATGTTATTCTAGGTATGGACTAGCTTCATGTTTATTATGCCTCAGTCAATTGAAAAACTCGAGTAGTCAAGTTTCACTTTCTTAATGAGCTAGTTTTAGAGAGGAGGAGTAGTTCAACAGTGCCTAAGGGTCATTTTATTTTGTACCTTAAGGCCAAAAAGATGGTTTCTAAGGGGCGCGTGTATCACTTAATCTGAGTTAATGACTCTAGTGTTGAGACACCGCTTATTCAGTCAGTTCCCGTTATGAGTGAGTTTCCAGAGGTCTTTCTTCTCGGAGTCCCTCCAGAGAGAGAAATAGACTTCGGAATAGATATTCTTCCTAATACTCAACACATTTCTATTCCTCCATATAAAACTGCTCCAGCTGAGTTAAAAAAGTTAAAAGATATCTTCTTGATAAGGGTTTTATCTGACCAAGTGTTTCACCTTAAGGCGCTCCATTCTTATTTGTGAGAAATAAATGGTTCCCTTAAGATGTGTATCGATTACCACTAGTTGAACAAGGTCATCATAAATAATAAATATCCCTTTCCTAGAATTGATGAGCCTTTTTACCAACTTCAGGGTGCCACTTGCTTCTCTAAGATAGACCTCAGATCTGGCTGTCATCGGTTCAAAGTGAGAGAAAGTGGCATCCCAAAGACATCTTTCAGAACCCGTTATGGTTATTATGAGTTCCTTTTTATGTCATTTGGTTTGAATAACACTCTGGCAACATTCATGGATCTCATGAACAGAGTATTTAAGTGGTTTCTGGATACATTTGTTATTGTATTCATCAAGGACACCCTAATCTACTCAATGAATGAGGTAGATCATGCCAGACATCTCAAAATAGTCCTCTAAACTCTCAAAGATCGAGAGTTATATGCCAAGTTTTCTAACTGTGAGTTATGGCTGAAATCTGTGGAGTTCTTAGGCCACATCATGTCTGGCAAAGGAATTCGAGTTGACATTCAGATGATTGAGGCAGCGTAGAATTGTCCCAGACCTACATCCCTAATAAATATAAGGAGTTTTTTGTGGTTTGCAGGTTATTACAGAAGGTTCGTCGAAGGGTTTTCATCTATTTCATCTCCATTGACTAAGTTGACTCAAAAAGCAACTTAGCTTCAATTGTTTGAAGCTTGTGAGCAAAGTTTTCATGAATTGAAAACTCGGTTAATTACGGCTCCAATGTTGACCCTACCATAGGGTATAAAGGGTTTTGTCGCCTATTGTGATGCATCTAGAGTGTGGCTTGGTTGATTGTTGATGAAGAATGGTAAGGTTATAGCCTATGCCTCCAGGCAGCTTAAGATTCATGAGAGGAACTTCCCGACACATGATCTCGAGTTGGCGACAGCAGTTTTTGCTCTCAAGATATGGGGTCACTATATTTATGGCGTTCATGTGGATGTTTTCACTGACCACGAGTCAAAAGGAAGTTAATCTCACACAAAGGAGGTCGTTAGAGTTGTTCAAGGATTAAGACATGAGTATCATTTATCAAGGCTAATGTTGTTGTTGATGCTATGAGAAGGTTGTCCATAGGGAGTACTACTCATGTCGAGGAGGGAAAGAAAAAATTGGCTAAGGAAGTTCATAGACTTGCACATTTGGGAGTTCATTTGTTAGATCCCAATGAAGGTGGAGTTGTTGTGATGAATGAGGTTGAATCATCATTAGTACCTAAATGAAGAAGAAGAAGCAAGACAAAGACCCCATCTTACTTGAATTAAAGTCAAATTTTCATAAGCAGAAGATGGTGGCTTTTGAACAAGGGGGAGATGGTGTATTGAGATATCAAGGTAGATTGTGTGTTCCAAAGGTGGATGAGCTCCAAGAAAGGATCATGACAGAAGCTCATAGTTCCATATATTCGATCCATCCAGGTTCAACAAAGATGTACCATGACATGAAAGAAGTATATTGGTGGAATAGCATGAAGTGGTGTATTGTAGATTTTGTTGTTAAGTGCCAAATTGCCAGTAAGTCAAGGTAGAACACCAAAGGCCATGTGGTGTGGCTTAGAACATAGCTCTTCCAGAATGGAAATTAGAGATTATTAATATGGACTTCATTACTATTTTGTCTCGATCTTGCAGGCAACATGATTTGATTTGGGTGATTGTAGATCAAATGACTAAACCATGCCATTTCTTATCGGTGAAGACTACCAATTTAATAGAAGATTATGCGAGTTTTTACATCCGTGAGATATTCTGAATTCATGGAGTCCTTTTGTTCATCATTTAGAATAGGGGTGCGCAATTCACCGCTCAGTTTTGGAAGTCATTTAAGAAAGGTTTGATTTCGAAGGTACACCTTAGTATTTATTTTCATCCCTAGACAGATGGCAAAGCATAAGGCACAATTCAGTCCCTAGAGGAGATGTTGAGAGCATGTGTCATAGATTTCAAAGGTAATTGGGATGATCACTTATCTCTCATAGTGTTTTCTTACAATAATAGTTATCACTCCAGTATCCAGATGGTTATTATGAAGCTCTTTATGGGCGAAGGTGTAGATCTCATAATGGTTGGTTTGAGGTTAGTGAAGTTGAGTTGGTAGGAAGGGACTTAGTTCATCAATCCATGGAGAAGCTGAAATTAATCCAAAAGAGGTTAAGAACAACACAGAGCCGTTAGAAATCATATACAGAAATTAGTTGAAGAGATGTGTAGTTTGAGGTTGATGATTGGGTGTATCTGAAGGTTTCACCTATGAAGGGTGATATGAGATTTGGTAAGAAAGGAAAGCTCAATATATCCAAGAGAGTTGGTAATGTAGCTTATGAGTTAAAGCTACCATCAGAGTTAGCAGCAGTCCATCCAATATTTCACAACTCTATGCTAATGAAGTATTTGGGTGGTCCTTCACTTATTGTACCTACCGAGAATATTGGTATCAAGGACCGCCTGTCTTTTGAGGAGATTCCTGTTCAGATTCTTGATCGTTAGGTTTACAAGTTGTGAACCAAAAAGGTTGCATCAGTCAAGGTTTAATGGAGAAATCAGTTTGTTGAGTAGGTAACTTGGGAAGCTGGGGAGGATATGAAGACTACATACCCTCATCTTTTTTCCTTCGATTTAGTTCCAGTCTAAGGTATTAACTCTTTCTAAAGTACACATTCAATTCAATCCCTCCTTCAGTGTTTTGAGTTCATGAATTTTGTGTGTATCTTTCATTAAATTAGGTTGTTAAACATTTCCCTACCCTTTCCATGCTCCGTTTATCCATCATTCGAGGACAAATGATTCCAAGCGGGAGATATTGTAACACCTAAAAAATTTCTAACCTAATGCCCGAACCATTCTTCATTTCCATGTAAGGTTGTATTGGGTGATTCTTAAGTTGTTCTTAGGTTTTAATTTCAATTCTTTAGTGTGGGAATGGATTTGAATATGAATTAAGGTCACAAGAATTCCCTAGCACAAACTCGAGTTGAAAGCTTCATTACCAATTAGATTTTGACATAAAATTCACTTAAATCAACTTCAGCGATATATCTCTCACAACATAATGAATTAGGTGGCCCATGGCCTACCAAATTAAATGTATTTGAGTCCAATTTTCAACGCCCACCAAGTTTGCCTCATTTCAAGTTTGAAGTAAAAGGTTATGGTTGTTTTACCAAAGACTATCGTATCAGAGTTGCCTGAAGTCAACTTCTACGAGTTGTTTCTCAGGGTCATCAAAATTTCGATGACTCGTACTATCAACTCGTCAAAAACTTCAGAGAGTCTTATTTTTGGGGTCCAACTCCTACGGATCCATTCTACGAGCTGTAGGAACTTCTACAGATCGTAGTTTGGTTCCATAGAATAAACTTTTGAGCTTGAAAATTATATAAATTATATGGATTAGATCTACCATCCGTAGAAACTTCTACTAGTCTTATATTGGACCCCTAGAATGAGACTTTGAGCCGTAAAATTTAATATAAATTCCACAAATGGGATCTAGGGTCCATAGAACAAATCACAAACAATAGATGGACCCCTAAAAGGTTTTCATCAGTTTTAAGAGGGATAGTCTAGTCTTTTCCCAACCCTTCTAAGACTAAACCATGACATTTTTACACCTAGTTAAGGGTTTATAAAGTCTTAATAAGTTATTTTACGTTCATTAATACTTTAAGTCTTAAGAGCAATGTTCCAAGAGGAGAAAGAGATAGGGTTTCGAGCGTTCTTCGAGCTTCGTTGATTTTGCCAAGAACTTTGTTCTTCCAGGTATGTAAGGTTATCATAGTGATGGATTGAGTTCATCCTCATGCCCTATATCTACTTTCTAACAATAAATAATAATATAGGGTTACGTCGTTAGTTTTGATAATTCTTTAGATGAGTTTCGTTGTTGAGTTCTGAATTTTATTCCTAATTTTTGAGTTGTTATATCTTGCATTGAGATTTTTGGGTTGATGGTTCATTTTTATTTTTCAGCATGAACCTTATTATTGAGTTATTATTGAGTTATTACTGAGTTATCATTTAGAATCCTTTTACCTAAACTTTTTTTGTCTTAAATTGATTTTTGAGAAAGTAAAGATGAGGTTTAAGTAGAGTTTAAAGAATGATTTGAGTAAGAGTATAAAGGAACTAAGTATTCCAAAATGTATCACTTTTTACAATGAGAAATGAGAAATTTTAATTTCTAAATGAGTTAATGAGTTCAGAGATATTTTAGAACAGTAACTCTCTTAGGAGGATATTTTGTGCAATTACCTCAAATTGAGAAAGAGTTTGTTCTATACATTTGAGCATGCGTATATATTTGTTGGGAGAAGTATTGAGTATCGATATGTGGATGAGTTTAGACAACTCAGATTTCTCATAAACCATGTAGCCAACATGGTAAAGGATCGTACTTTTTAGACGACTCTTTACTGCTTTCTTTAGTGGATCCACTTAATTGAGGTGTTCTATACCCTGGTAAGGTATAGGAAAGTTCTGATAGCGTGGGTGAGACGTTGTATCATCACGTATCTCATAATGATGGTTTTCGATTAGAGAATCTCCCAAATAAGAGTTAAAGAGTAATTTAATGTATTTTTATATACATTGATTCCTTGATTTAGCATCTTTTAATTGTGAAGTTTTAAATATTTCATCTCTTAATAATGTTTTGTATTGAGTTGAGTTAAAGTGAGTATTCTTCCAGCCTTATCAGTTCAGTTATTTATTCATTCAGCTTTATTACATACTCGTACACTCAATGTATTGATGTCATACGACCTGTATATTTTTATGATGCAGATACAGTGTTTAGGATCATCAACATGCACTTTGTTGAGATCACTTTGTACATCAGATAGCTTGGGTGAGCCTTTTTGCATTTTGGAGGACTTCACATTTATTTTCTAGTTAGTTGTCTTGAGATATCGTGGGTCTTGTTCTGACATCCTTCTTGAATTATAGAAGATTCATAGATACATAGAGTTGAGGAGTCTCTCAGTACTTTCTTTTTCTTTGAGATGTTTTGCAAACTATTATTGTTGTATTGAGTATTTTTTTCAGACAATATGAGTTGAGCATCTTACAATTTAAGGATTTACTTATGTTTAAAGCATTTAAATGCTTGAGTCAGTCTTTCACTAAGTTGTCAGCCAAGTCAATGGTTCACTTGGGGACCAGCAATGGTTCTTGAGTGCCGGTCACGTCCAGGGTATAGGCTCGGGATGTGTTATAAAGTGTAAAAACAACCCGACCTACACCTATATAGGATTTCAATGTGCGCAAGATCATTTCTTTTGATGTAGCAGAAGAGACATGGGTTATCTTGGAGCTTTCCATTCGTTGAGAAGATAATTCTAATTTCAAATTGAGAGTTGTGGGAAGTGACATTTCTCTGATTTATTGTCACGCCCCGAGACTACCCCCGAGACGCGGAGACGGGACCTAGGACCACAAGTGATCCCAAGCTAACACTGCTGGCATGATCATGAGCATACTAAAGATAATAAACTGATGCGGAAGCTAAATCATAAATAAATGAAAAGATGGGGAAAACCCATATACTATAACTGAGAT
>JAJOOO010000122.1:0-33335 GCA_029582685.1 Solanum piurae | reverse complement strand
AAAAATATCTGATTAAACATATATTCATACTATATCTATGAATTTTAAATAATTACACATTATCCAACTATCTAATTATATATCAGACTTGGAGTTAGCTATATAGAGAGTCTATATGGAATTGTTGCTTAAAAACTACAATTTCTAAAAGTACTTTAAAAAAAAAAATCCAAGTGCTTTTGGAAAAAGGAATTTATGTTTGGTTGATTCATTTAAAAACTGATTTTTATAAGCAAATTGTGTTTGGCTAAAAAAAAATTAAAAGTGTTTTTAAGAGTCAAATTACAACAAAGTACAAGTATCAATGTACTTTTAATAGTGAGATTATTTTATAGAGAAAAACTATTTTGAATACCT
Source organism: Solanum piurae (assembly GCA_029582685.1). Taxonomy (NCBI): domain Eukaryota; kingdom Viridiplantae; phylum Streptophyta; class Magnoliopsida; order Solanales; family Solanaceae; genus Solanum; species Solanum piurae. The sequence continues at coordinate 32,978 of JAJOOO010000122.1, read as the reverse complement.
ATTATATAAATTTTAATCAATCTTGTGTTTTGTATTAAATTAAAATGTACATATTCAATTTTTCAATCAATAATCAATATTATACATAGATAAATAAAATATAAATTAAATATTGATATAATATGAACATAAAATACAAAATTAAAACAACAATAATAATAATAATAATAAAATAAAATAAAAAATTTATTATATATAACAAAGTCTTAAATAAAAAATTATCCATACTTATGAGATATGATAATTAATCAATAAGGGACATATAGTAAATATGTAAATATGGAAGGATGTTTTGATCTTGAAAAAAATAATTTTCTGCTTTAACTTGCTTTTTTTTTAAGAAGCAGAAAATTCTAGTTTATTCCCAATAGCAGAAAACTGTTTCGACTTATGTTTTCATTTAAAAGCAACTTTACTGATTTATCAAACGCCTTATTTTTTCCTCAAAATAAGTGATTTTGGCCTTGCTAAAGCAATGTCAAACAGACTCTGAGATACATCACTCCTTAAAATTAACCTAAATAAAAATTAATGAAATTTATCATCTCTCTCCTCTCTCTTCTCTCTATCTCGACATTGGTACTGGTGGAGATCAAAAAAAATTCTTCTTTCGTCCTCTCCACAACGAAGGATCAATGTCGAATTTTTCAATTTCATCTTCTTCAAGTGCAAGTTTGTTCTTTTGATGTGGGATCAATGCTGAATTGAAAATCTTATGGACACAATTTAATATCGGACGTTAATTTTTTTGTTGCAAAAACATAAAAATAAGGTTTTTATCATTTTTATTCAAATCTGGTAAAACAAACCGCTAATTATAGTTCAATTATTTTAATAATTTTTGTAGACAAGATGTGAATGCGATTATTTTTTATGGTACGATGATGAAATATCTCTTGAAACAAAAAAAGGTTATATGAGGTCTATTGAAAAGAATCAAATCATTTGAACAAGAGAGGAAACATACAAGAAAAATCAGGATCATTCTTGACTTGAAATTTGTGTTGTTTGTCCTAATGGAATTAATAAAATTTTGTGTTGTTTGTCCTAAACAAAATTTAAAACAAATAATTTACAAACAAGTAGTATAATTGAACATAATAAATAAATAAAAATGGTAATGAATTCAGGCCCTTCTTGACCCAAATCCTCAGCAAATTGGGCTTGAGGCCCACATCTTGTACATTAGTTTCCCTTCCATTTATGAACATCAAAGAAAGTAATGGATTATGCACACAATTGCACCGGTTGATACATGAAAGTTTTGTATCTCTACATTATTTATTCTCTTGTATTAATATAGAGTGGATACATAGCAAATCAAATCTCATGTTTCTTCACCTCGACGTACAACCTTACTCTCATATCATTTCTAATAATCGATGGAGAAGAATTATCTTCTACAATGTATCGGATCTCATTTTTTTCCTTAATTCATCAATATTCAATTCAGTTGCAATGGCCGAAACTAAGTTCATGAATGATATATTTTTCCCAATAACGATTCATTCACTTTGGTATCGTTGATATCTAGCCTCACTTTCTCAGATACCTAAATGCCTCAACAAAATTGAAATATTTATTTATGTATCCTATCAAATTTTCGAATAATGAATGAAATAGAGATAACAAAGAATAGGGAGACGAAATTTGATCAATTTGAATTTTCAATTGTTTGGATTTGTTACGCTGTGTCACTGAATAATTGATAGTAATATGAAACTGAATAACGTAATTTATGGGATCTTAATTTGATCTTCAAAAAAATTTCCTAACTATGCGCAATAGACGGATACATGGTGTATCAACAATAGTGTATCATGTCACTTAGTTATGTATCCGGATGGCCTTAAAAATATGAAATTAATGGAATTAGAAAAAAGTGTAGGGATAGGAGGTAATTTCACTCTTGTACTATGTGATTCTTAAAAATTATACATAATGTATCTTGACTTGCCGCCTCTGACCAACAATGGTAGGATCTCGATCTCTTGCTTAACTATGATTTGATATCAAATGTTGAGTATTATTGAGCATAATTAATTGCTACAATTTTTAATTTTATTAATCAAAAAAGGACCAACTTCAATTTTATATTTCTATACATTCAATTTTTTTTCTCTTACTCGTATTCTAATTAGAAATCAAACCAAATTAATTATGAGCAGCTGGTTTTTTCAATACTAAATCACTAATCAGATTTTTTTTCTCAAATTATCAATTTGATGTGATTTGTCGATATTCGTTGGATACCCCTAACTTGCAAGATCTCTCTTGAATTGCTTTCTCTCTTGCCCAATTATGATCTAATACCAAATATTGAGTATTATTGAACACAATTAATTGTGTACGATCTGAATTTAATTATTTCAAAAAGAACCAGCTTCAATCTTACACATTTTAAGTGTACTATTTTTTCTTCTTTTACTCATATCCTAGCAACTTTTATTCTTTTGCTCCCTCTTTTTTCTCACTTTTCTTATATATTGTTTTTTCTTGCTACCACTTTTTATTTTGACATTAATTAACGGTGGTAATAGCTTAATTATCGTTAAATATATATTTTTAGAGGCAGTTATTAGTGACAATTACATTTTAGCACTCTTTATAAATGTCGCTAAAGTTTATAGTGCTACTGAATCGAGTGATAATTAACTAATGTCGATAAAAACTTTAACATTTTTTTATTAATGTTGCATCTATTATTGCTATATTATTTTTATTATAATAAAGGATCTAATAAAAGTATAACTTTAAAATCATTTTTTCCACTTAAATCATAACTTTTTAAAAAAAATATATTTCTTTTTTATATTTTATGTCAAGTTAAGTAATATCACATAAATTAAGACAGAAAAAAGTAATATATTATATTACCATATCTAAAACCTCTCTTGCTTGGTAAAAAAAGAAAAAATGAAAAGGATATGTTGCTACCCACCTCATGCACATATATTGAAGTAGTCGTCAAGTTAATATTCCTCATAACCACAAATGATTTTGACATGGTAAATTGAGACAAATGTCCTGTAGTTGTCTTCTTGAGCCAATTCAGTTGGTTGAACATTAATTATGGAAACAGCAAAGTTTTTCTCATTATTAATAATCCAATAAATATGATGTTACTATATATTATTGCTTTAAAAGTATGTTTCATGTCCCATATTAGTTGATCATTAATTATTTTAGTTAATCATCTTACTAAATTAAGAAAGCATTAACTAATTTTTTTTTATATTGCCCTCGCAATTATTCCTTTTGTAAGTGTTTACATTTGTTTGTAAAATTCCTAAAAAGTTTTTTAAAGGGTGGTTTAGTAAAATTATCTTTTTATTTTTTATTTCTTAATATGTGTGTAAAAAGAAAAGTGAGAAAATGATCAAAATAGTCCTTCGTGTATAGGGATTGAATTATTTTGATCCCTTATATATACTCTCTCCGTTCCATTTTATGTAGCAACATTTGACCGGGCACGAAATTTAATAAATAAATGAAGATTTTAAAATGTTTACCAAATTGCCCTTTAAAAAGTAGCTCACTTTTCTCTCTTCTCATAAATGTATTGGAATACTATCTTTTATATTATGTGGGACAAACAAGGATAAAAGAAGAATTGTACCTTTAAATATTTATCATATAAGAAAATGTGACATTCTTTTTTAGACTGACAAAAAAAAAATGATGTCGCATAAAATGAAACGGAGAGAATATCATTTTATCCAAATAATCCTTAATGTATATATAAAGAGTATCATTTTGATTCTAGCCCTAAAAACTAACTGAAAATATAAAAAAAACTATTAAATTTAACTATGGGTCCCCTCACTCTTCTTCCTCCCTCTTTCTTCCGCCATCGCTTCTCCTTCATCTTCTTTCTTTTGCCATTTCTTCTACGATTTCTGCTCCCAAAATCCTCTCATACACACAAAAGTTTCTTCAAATTTCAAAGAATATTCGTAAGGTTTTTGTTTTCTATCTATGCCCGTTAAATTTTTACCATTTAATTTTAAAAATAGAATGAAAAAAATGACTTGAAAAAATTACTAATTTTGAAAAGGAAAAAACGAAAAGAAAGCTATAATCCTCCTCATAGATCGCTTCAACAAGAAAGAATAAATGGAGTCTTTTATATGACTTACTTAGTTTACATTTGTTTTAATGATCTTGGTTTTCTTCTTCTTCTTTATGTATGATAATGGAAGTTTTTGAAAATTTTGTTTCAATGGAGATGAAAAATGGGTGAGTGTGTAGTATTTTTCTTATGAGGATATAAAGTAGGAGAGAAAATGGCGAAAGAAAGAAGTTGAGGAGACGGGTCTGCGGTGGTAATGGTGAAAGAAAGCAGATTGAGGAAGAAGGGTTTGCCATCTGTCAATTCAGTGGGACCCACTATTAAATCTAACAGATTTTTTTTTTGTTTGGTTAGTTTTAGGGTTAATGACTAAAATGATCCTCCTTTCATATGCATTAAGAACTACTCCCTCCGTTTAAAAAAGAATGACATTTTTTTTTTAGTCTGTTTAAAAAAAATGACCTCTTTCATTTTTTGGTAACATTTTAATTTCAGCTTTTCATACGGCATGTTTAAGACTACAAGATTAATGACAATTTTGTACATTTGACATAACTTTAATTTATGACCACAAGATTCAAAAGTCTTTTTTATTTTTTTAAACTCCGTGTCAAGTCAAAGTAGATCATTTTTTGTGAAACAGAGGGAGTATTTAAATAAAGTAATATATATAAAGGACCAAAATAATTGAACCCCTATATATGAAGGGAGTAAATAGTACTCCCTCCGTCCCATTTTATGTGACAACATTTGACCGGGCACGGAGTTTAAGAAATAGATAAAGACTTTGAAATGTTTATCAAATTGCCCTTAAAAAATAGACTTATTTTTCTCTCTCCTAATAAATGTATTGGAGTACTCTTTTCAAGATTAAGTGGGACCAACAAGGGTAAAATGGGAATTATACCTTTAAATACTTATCAAATAAAAGAAATGTGACATTCTTTTTGGGACTGACCAAAAAGAAAATGGTGCCACATAAAATGGGACGGAGGGAGTAATATTTAGGGGGAAAAATTCAACTATACCATTTGATTGTGCGATTAATTTTATATTTTATTTTGTCTCATAAAAAAAAATCTCTATTGTGATGTTTCATCTCAAATGTAATTTTTCTATAATGTTTTTATAGAGGAAAATTTCGCTGGATGCGGTGGACGCAAAGTAGGTTATATATATATATTGATGATTTTAGGTACCTATTGTCTAAAATAGAAGAGGTATCAATCAAACATATATATCGAGAAGCTAATGGAGTTCCGAATCAGTTAACCAAGAATAGATGCGAGGTAGATACTTTTAGAAGTTTAATTTTGTACCCCCAATCCCCCTACATTTAGTATTTATGTTATTAAAAGAGATCGAATGAATACAATGTTGCCTAGATTAGTCTCCATATGTAATGACTCTTAATTATATTGAATGAATAAATTTCATATTACCAAGAAGAAAGAGTAGGTTATATATTTAAACCTTTTTTTTCCAAAGATATATTTAAACTTTCTTTTTTAATTTCAGAGATATATTTGAATCATTTTTAATTATTCAAGAGTATGTAGTAGAAATAAATTCTTTAATATGCGAATTCACATTAAATCCAACTTTAATTTTCGAATATCGATAACTTATAATAAATCCAATACTTAAGGTCCATTTAGACTTTTTACCAACACTTTTGCAGTCTTGGTCTTGATCTGTCTGTTGCCGTGTTGTGCAACTAGTGGTTGACTTTGATAAAAAGCCAAAACAGACCTACTTTTCATTAAAAATCCCTTTCCAGAAAAAAATACGTAATAATTTATTTTTGAAAAACTATCGACTCTAGACCTTAAAGAATCTGATTATATATTGTTTTTTATTTGACATAAATAAAGGAATAAAGAATCTGATTATATATTGTTTTTGATTTGACATAAATAAAGGAATAATATGTGGCTAAATTGAATATGCACTATTTCATTCATTTTAATTTGTTTAATCTATTTTTCTTTTTAATTCATTTTAAAAAAAAATAACTATTTTCCTTGTAATAATTTTTTTATTTTAATTTTCACATGACATATTACAAATTATAAAATTAAAAATTATTTTTACACATTTGACATACTATAAATTAAGACCATAAATTTCATGCTAAATCAAAATAGGTCAAATAAATTAAAACGTAAGAATACATATGCTACTGAAAAGTCAAATTTGGATCACAGCCATATTTTCCTTGCATAGATTATAATTAAGTTGGAGTTTGATGATTGCTAGGCTGTCATTAATTACAATCAAGAAAATGGATCATATCTTATTACTACATCTCTTATTGTATTGTATGGTGTATTTTCGTAATTTTGTTTAACTTAATGATCGTTGATAATTAAGTACTTCCTCCGTCCAATAATAGTTATCCATTATATTAAAAATAATTATCAATAATATATGTCCAATTTAAAAAATCAAGAGATAATTTATCTTTTGTGTCTATTTTACCCTTACTATTAAATATTATTTATCATCTAATACATTTTTTAAAACATTAAATTTAATAAAGTCAAAAGATAAAATAATTAATATTTCTACTATTATTTATTGTTTCTTAAGAGGTGTGTCAAGTCAATAGTGGACAATTATTGTTAGACAGAGAGAGTATTACTTATTTAATTACACAAAATTGGAGTTAAGCATTTTAAAATCTGCATATATTTTATCGTTTTCACACTTAATATGTTGTTGGAGTTGAGAAGAATGATTCTTTTTGTGTTTTGTTTTTCAATCTAGTGTGCGGTTTATTATTAAATTATTGACTAATTTGAATTCATGTTACGGCCTATAAAAGAGAAATGCATCTTAATTAACATGATTTTTTTTCATATTTATAACTCAATCTAGAGATATTTGATTAAGAATGAAGAAATGATGCAGTATCCAACAATAATTTTATGGGGTTCGTATATTTTTATTTCTTTCTTCTATTATGAATCTTTTTACCTACCATGAGGTTAATTTCTGGGACATTTTGCTACGGTAAAAAATAATATTAGTGTAATAAAAGTCAAAATACACATCTAGAATGGTAAAAAATATAGGGAAAAGGGCCTGATATATCCCTCAACTTTGCCATTTGGAGCTGAAATGTCCCTCGTTATGAAAGTGGCTCATATATACCCTTACCGTTATATAAACGGCTCACATATACCCTTACCGTTACAAAATGAGCTCACATATACCCGTCATTTAACGGAAGTGAAAAAGTTAGTTTTAAATTTATATTTTTGACTTTTAATTTTCTTAAAAATTATTTAGGGGTATATATGATTCTTCTAGCAAAGTTCAAGGTATATTTTAATCTTTTTCATACATAAATTATTTTTTGACTTCTTTTATTATAATTATTTGAGTTTCTTATTCTTATTTTATTTTTTTCTTTCATTCCTTAGTGTAAAGAAAAAAATTTAAAACTATTTTTTTGTGGCTATATTATAATTTAAAACTATTTTTTTTGTCTATATTGTAATTTAATTTTTGTATTTGAAGAAAAAAATTTGGTCATCTATAATAAGTTTTACAAGAATATTAGTGAAACATAAATAAATTTGACCATCAAAATAATAAATCTAAATTAGTCATTCAAACAAAAAAAAAGATAAAAAAATATATATGTTTGAGGAGGATTCAATATACTAATATGGGATTATATATTTTTTTTAAAATAATAAAAAATTAACCTTGAATTAATTTTTTTCATTTCCGTTAGGGGAAAAGGGTATATGTGAGCCATTTATATATAAGTAGGGGTATATATGAGCCACTTTCATAACGAGGGGTATATCAGCTCTAAATGACAAAATTGAGGGGTATATCAGACCCTTTTCCCAAAAATATATACTCCCCTACCCCCAAGTAAGTAATAAAAGAAACAACGGCATGATCAGGTTAACAAATTGGATCAATTTTTTTTTAAAAAATTATTTGGCATTCGATATTTATATTAAAGTCTGATTAATTAGATCAATTTACCTTCTATATTTATCCACGAAACTTAGTACTTTTTAAATTTACTTTGTACAATTTGCTAGATTTTATTTTTTATTATGTTTTGTTTTGATGTAGGTGTTTTATTTTGTTTAGTTTGTTTATAAAAGGAATGTCACTTTTTATATTTAATATTTTTAAAAATATTTGATATTTAAAATCACAAAATTCAAAATATATTTAATACATTAAACACAACTTTAACTTAAGATAATAAATTCAAAAATATTTTTATTTTAAAAACTGAATATATAGACAATTTCTTAAATTTGTCCGTAAACAAAGAGAAGCAATAAGCTTTGGACAGAGCCAGATTGAGGGCCAGCCGGCAGGGGGAGCAAGTTGATCGACTAATAAATGTTTTGAGTAGATTTTTATCCAAAATGGTCCCATTAAAACATTTTTTGCAAATACAAATGTTCTTCAAATCATATAAGTTTGACGTGTTTTTATCATCATCGAGCATTCGATAACTGTAAGAATTAATTCAAATTTGTATTACTTAAGATTTATCACTTATTTAAGAAAAAAATCCTTTCTAACAAGAATTTTTTTATATTTAATATTTAAATCAAAAACTTCTGATTAATAGTGAAGAAATCTTATCTATCTATCTATCACAATCTTTATTGGTAAAATGAAATTGACAAGTACAATTAATTTTAAGTAAAGTAAAAACACGTATGTTAAATTTTAAGGCAATGTGCGTATGTTTTAATTTTAGTACAATATTATAGTTTATTAGCACTATATAAGAGAATGTTATAGTTCTAATTTAATATTATTATTTTTTTAACTAAATAATCTGATATTTAAAATTATTAGTCCGCTAAATTTAAGTGTGTTGGATAAGTTAGAAGAGGGAAATAAAAAGTTTATCATTTTCCTGCTCAAAATAATAAGAGGTGAAGTCTTTTTATTTGATTTTAAATGTGCAGTTTCCTCCTTATAATTTCTGCCACTAAATGGTAAAAGAGTGAAGAATTTGAAAATTTACATATAATGATATTTTGGAGTATTTTCTTTGTTTGAATTTATGTGACACAATTAAAATTTTGAAAGCTTATCAGTTTTTTAAAAATATTTTTAGTTATTAATTATTTTAATTATAGTATTTTTATGTAATTTTCAAATACATAAATTTTAGTTTTTTCAAAAAACTTAAAGCTTATATATCTGAATTCACTATTAAAGTTTAAAAGTTTGAATCTCAAAATTTCAACCATGCCACATAAATAGGCATCCTTATCCTAATTTATATGACATAGTTCGAATTTTGAGTGTCAAACAATAAATTTTTTTAGCGCAGTTTATTCGTATATTCTTTAAATATTTTAAATTATTAATTCTGGTAGCTTATAGTACTTTTATGTAATTTCTAAATATGTAACTTACAAAAATTCCATTAGTTTAGTAGTACCTAATTACCTCCCTTCCCTACACTTTTCATTATCACGAAACTTTACCAGATTTAGATTTCACATACATGTATTTACTGTGTTCAAATACATGTATCTCGGATACATAAAGTTAAAATTATGTGTAATTTGTTTTAGGTACACTATATCTAAGTGGATTCACATGTATTTGACTCTCTCGCTTGCTTCTCTCTCCTCTCACTCATCTCTCTCTGTATCTGATATTCTAGATACATGTATTTAGTGTAATCACATATATTTGACATACATAGAATATCTCACTCGTCTCTCTTCCTATTTTGGTGTATTTGATAGCAAAATACATATATTTGACTTAAAATCTAATATAAAATTATATTAGTGAAACAATATAGAATTAATTCAAAATGTAATAAATATGATAGAATTGTTTGTCCAATTTTAGGAAAAATAGAAAAATTGACTATCAAAATTTAAATTATTTCTTATAAATTAAAATGTCTTATAAAATTTAGGAGGTAATAACTAAGAAAATATCCATGATCTCTCGTACTGTATTAAACAACCCAACTACTACTACTGCTTACCCGCCATTTCTTTTCTATTCATTAACTATGAAAAGTCCAAATACCCAATTTTCCGGTGGTGGCCGGAGATCTAGTTCCGGCGCCGTATCTATGTCTTCCAACTCCCTGGGTTCCCGTACATCCGATCGTCTTCCTCATTCACCTAGTACATCTACCTACTCCTCAACTACTACTGCAATTTCTCAAAAGTCAAATTCCAGCAGGAACCCGGTCATAATCGCCGTCAAATCCATTGCAGAAGCTTTTGCGTCCTGTTTCACTCCGCCGGAGCCTAAATCTTCGAGTACTAATTTTGGTGATTCCGATTCATTTAAAGCTCCTTCAGGTATGTTGAAGTTTTTTTATACACCGACACATGGAGCATGATTTTCATTAAGGATTTAAAAATATGAAGAAGTAAATAGATGAAAAACTATATGTACATAAAAAAATAATTTTAATCTTGTATATATACAGTATAATTTTTCGCTAAAAGGCGATTCAAATGAATCCCTTGACCCTACCTAGCTCCACCCCTGCCCTCTGACAATAGAAAAAGAATATGCTTTACACAATCAGTTTTACTTGGAAATCTCTGCATCTATGTGCTATTGAGGCTTATTAACCCAGTAATTTCATCAATTCTGGCAATTTGGTTTCAGCCATGAACAAAGATAGATCCAGTGTAAAAGCAATAGGTTCATGTGCATCCATTATTTACACTGCAATAGGTTCATAAGCATCCATTATTCTTACCTTTGAACTAGACAATGTACATAAAAAGAATTATATCAATTTGTTTGTCTGATGTTGATTTGATATAGAGTTTTAGAAGTAAAAAGGACTTTTAAATCTTGCAGTCTTAAACTAAAGATACGTAAAATATACCAAAATTTCCTTTAATCTTGTGGTCTTAACACATGTTAGGTAAAAGTTAGAATTAAGGAGTTGTCAAAAAAGGAAAGAGACAATCTTTTTGATACGGACTAAAAATGAAAGTAAGACGGAAAAATTGAAATGGACAGAGGAGAAAATTTCAATATGTATCATGTATATGATAAATATTGGGTACAACATGCATTAGCTTTTTACCATTTGGGCTGTGCTTTGAGTGGAAAGGAAAATAATGCATTTTACATATTGGATTCATTTTAGCATTAATTGATAACACTTACAGTAAATTAGATGGAGCTACAAGAATGTGTTTGACTTCCAAGTTTGTGTATGTTTCTCATAGCAAGAATACAAAACTTGACTTCCTAATATTCAATTTAGAGGTTTTATTAACTCATCAGAAGTATAGAAGAGAGACTAGAATAGACCATAGCAGGGGGCAGACCCACCTTTGTCCGAGGGGTGTCGCTCGACACCCCTCCGTTGAAAAATTACATTGTATATAGAGGTCAAATTTTGGTTTAATAAATTTATATACAAGTATTGATACCTCTTGACACAAGTTAAAGGCTTAGCCTAGTGGTTAAGGTGCTGTGAAAATTTCTTAAGGTCACGTGTTCAAGGCATACTAGCCTCCCGCTACTGGACCATAGGGTATCTTGACTCTTGAGAAGTGATGAAGTGAACATTTTGCTTGAAAATGTGTAAAAGTTTTTCTTGTTTAAGTGTAAGACCAACCTAGGTTCGAAATTGGATGCTTAGTTTTGGTTGGAGGGATTGAGGTTTATTTATGTTATACTAGATTGAAAATTAATCATGTGATGCCTTTAGGAACAAAACCTTGCAAGTACAAGTTGATGGAGCTTTTTCATCATAGTTGTAGACGTATACATTTACATTAAATTTATCATAAATGAACGAGTACAATGGTACTTGTATACATTGACTTAATCTTGTATATATATTGTAATTTTTCGCTGAAGGGCGGTTTAGATGAACCCCTGGCCCCCTATCTAGATCCGCCCCTGCACTGACAACAGAAAAAGAATATGTTTTACACAATCACCTCACCCAAAATATAATTACATGTAACTGTTCAACGTTCATAACAATCAGGAAAATAGGGTCAGTAACTATGTGCTTTTGAGGCTTATTAACTCAGTAATTTCATCAATTTTGTCATTTGGGTTCAGCCATGAATAAAGATAAATCCAGTGTAAAAGCAACAGGTTCATGTGTATCCATTGTCTTGCCTTTGAAGTAAACAATGTACATTAAAAAAAATTATATTCTTGTTTCAATTTGTTTGTCTGATTTTGACTTGACAAGGAGTTTAAGAAAATAGAACAAACTTTTGAATCTTGTGGTCTTAAACTAAACTAAAGATATGTAGAATATACCAAAATGTCCATCCTGTGGTCTTAAACTGTAGAAAGTTAGAATTAAAGCGTTGTCAAAATAGGATAGAGACATTCTATTTGAAACAGACTAAAAAGGAAAGTAAGACAAACAAATTGAAACAGAAGGAGTAGAAAATTCCAATATGTATCATGTATATGATACATATTGCCTACACCTCTGTCAATCTACAACATGCATTAGCTTTTTACCATTTGGATGTTGAGGCTGTGCTTTGAATGGAAAGGAAAATAATGCATTTCACATATTGGATTCATTTTATTATTAATCGATAGCACTACAGTAAATTAGATGGAGCTACAAGAATGTGTTTGATTTCGAAGTTCCATTTCACATTGATCGGTTATGCAGAGTTAGTATGTTTGTCACAGCAAGAATACAAAACTTGACTTCCTAATATTCAATTTAAAGATTATTTTTTACTCTATCAGACGTATAGAAGTGAGATTGGATTAGACCATAGAGTATCTCGAGAAGTGATGAAGTGAACGTTTTGGTTATAAATGTGTAAAAGATTTTCTTGTTGAAGTGTAAGACCAAGCTAAGTTCAAAATTGGATGCTTAGTTTTGATTGGAGGAAAATTAAGCCAATTCCTTGAGGGATTGAGCTTTAATCATGTTGTAATAGATTGAAAGTTAATCATGTGATGCCTTTAAGGAACAAAACCTTGCGGGCACAAGTTGATGGAGCTTTTCCATCATAGGTGTAGACATACACATTACTTCAAATTTATCATAAACGAATGAGTACAGTGGTACTTGTATACAATAACAACAAACCTAGTGTAATCCCACAAGTGGGACAGTGATGCTTGTATACATTGACTTAAATTATGTCTCCGTCTATGCTCAAGGCCATTGGACGGTATCTGGCAACTGTACATGAGTTGTTTATGTTGGCCGTAAAGATATAGTCAAGGAGGAGTATATTACCCCCACGGTTCAAGCAACAAATATCTTAGTGTCTGAATTGTAGTAGATGAATTTTGAGCTAAGTAAACATTAGCCAATAGTTATGAGGTTTATCAGGTGAAAATACACTATACTTTGCCAATGGCTGTAATTAGCCAACAATTGATGGAAATTCACTGCAGATGAGGTATAAACACACAAAATATTTAGCCAACATTTTATAGCGACAGGGAATTTTCAGACAATTATTTTGTGTAGTTGAGTACTAATTATAATTCGGCACTATGGAATCATATCATTTGCTTTCCTCTATTTCTGCCTTTGCAATCTCCATTTGACTTCGTCCATTTGAAAATCAAAGAGGAGTAGAATATAGTAATAATCGATTTCTGAACTTCATCCGGAGGCATTAAGTAAATAAATTTTGTTTGTCCTTCCCTTTCTTGTTTTGCTTGGGATTTCAGCTGGATTTATTACTCTAAAAGTTTTCCTTGTTTCATTCTTAAATATCCCGTTGATGTTGATTTTTTGTCTTGTAATGAAAATTGAATGATATAATTTCTGTACAGTCTTGAGTTGGAATTCACTGTTTCCCTTAATTCCACGAGCTGAAAGACTGATAAAACTCCACTTAGTTTGTATTTCATTTTATAGGAAAAGGAAGTTCACTAAATACTTCAAAAAGATTCTTCACATTTTAGTTGGTTGGAAATTTTCAGTTGCATCTGATGGCGGAAGGAAGAAGAGACACAGTAGCAGTAGCTGTAGAGGTCGAAGCATCTATGGTAGTGAAAATAATTCAATTCATACAAAAGAGGCAGGGAGTATTAAATTCAACATGGAAGATATTTATAAGGCCACAAAGAACTTCTCCCCAAGCCTTAAAATTGGTCAAGGAGGTTTCGGGATAGTTTACAAGGGTTGCCTAGCGGATGGAACAGTTGTTGCAATCAAACGCGCCAAAAAGGTACACTTAGTTACTTACTATTAATATCAAGCTTGTTCCTGTATATTTTCAAGAACTAGAACATGCTAAAAATTTGACAAGAGGACTTAACTGCCTTGTATTTGCAGAATATACATGATAAACACTCGGGAGCTGAATTTCGAAGCGAGGTTCGAACTTTAGAAAAAATAGAACATCTAAATTTAGTAAAGTTTTATGGGTTCTTGGAGCATGGAGAAGAAAAGATTTTGGTTGTTGAGTATGTCCCTAATGGAACTCTTAGGGAACACTTGGATAGTGAGTTCTTGATCTTGCTTCTGAGTTTTCATTTTCCATCAATGTTTGGCTCTGGCATTCACAATTGCGGCTTTCAATGCTTATCCATAATGCTTATGTCATTTAACGATGCAGGTGTCAGTGGAAATGTTCTTGATTTCGCTTCAAGACTAGACATTGGAATAGATGTAGGACATGCAATTACATATTTGCATATGTATACAGGTACAAGTGAATTATGTGTATTACTTCTTGAATTCTTGGCTTATTTATCTAGGATTTCTCTTTTCTACCGATATATCATAAAAAGAAAAGGGTGCTTTGGATGCAGATCACCCTATTATCCATCGAGACATCAAGTCTTCTAATATTCTCCTCACTGAAAACCTTCGAGCTAAGGTGGCCGATTTTGGTTTTGCAAGGCTAGCAGCTGACACTGAGTCAGGAGCCACACATGTTTCTACCCAAGTTAAAGGGACTGCAGGATACTTAGACCCAGAATACCTGAGTACCTATCAACTTACTGAGAAGAGTGATGTCTATTCATTTGGTGTTTTACTTGTGGAACTTGTTACTGGAAGGCGCCCAATTGAGCCAAAAAAAGAAATCAAAGAGCGCATTACCGCAAGATGGGTATGATTGTTTCTTAAGAGTATAATTTTTAACAATGTAAATGAAATTTCTATACGATCAAGTCACCTAAAAGAATCATTCATAAATAGCGGTGGATTAGTGACATGAAAAATAAGACAAGTTATCTGCTACAATAGGTTAAAATACATTGATGGTGTAAAAAGAATTCACACCGCCACTTTATATAAGTTACATCATTTCATAATGTCAGTACAAGATGCTATTTACTGTCTTTTCTTTTTAGAGATAGGCTTATATGTTCACCAAAGAAGTATTGACAAAAGCTGGTTTATAAACAGGCAATGAAGAAGTTCACCAGTGGAGATGCAATCTTAACTTTGGATCCAAGGTTAGAAAGATCTGCTGCAAATAGTTTGGCCATGGAAAAAATTTATGAACTAGCTTTGCAATGTTTGGCTCCTCATCGACAAAACCGGCCTACCATGAGAAAGTGTGCCGAGATTCTATGGAGCATCCGCAAGAATTACAGAGAACTAGCAGGCTGAAATACCCGCTCTCTCTCTCGACTCACGAGCACCTTATTTGAAGAGTGAACAGAATGTATGTGTTTTTATGTTGTATGTACACATAAAAGGCAAGTGACAGAGAATGTATTTCTGATGATGAGAAAGATATCAATCAAAAAAAGACAAGATAGATTTTGGTCTGATGTGATAGTTGCATTGATATTGGAATGTATAGGGAGAAATGAGTACATTGTAATTCATGGAAATCTGGGCTTTTGGCAAAGAATTTTGAAGGGGCAACTGTCCATATCATTGGCTTGTAAGTTGTATGTATGTATGTAGTGATTTATTTGAGAAGGAATCTCAATATAACTTTTTGGTGTCTTTCTTAGGAATTGTATATCTGAGAGAGTGCTTCAAATTTCATTTCCTCCATTTTCCTTTTGATACTGAAGTTTGAGCTAATGTTTCACACTATGAGTTTTGATATTATTTATTCAGGTTATGGTTAACTAGAATAACACCTTGTTTGGATGATTGTTACCCATTGTAATGTATTGTACGGTTAGTTTAAATACTATGTTTGTTTAGTTGTTACTTAATTTAATTCTATCGTATTATTTAAATTTATTGTTAGGTAACGATGAAAAGTTTCGTTTTATGTAATGACCGAATTGGTGTGATCGCATTGTTATTTTAATATTTTCTTTTCATTTTGTCTTTATTTATTTTATTTAATAATCTTATTTTATTCTTTACCCTACCTCTTTATAGTAGCTCTACTATGTTATTGATGTGACATTATGACTTATGTAAGTTGTAACGATGGAGAACGGTATGATCTATCCAAATGTTGTATTCATTAAAACAAAATACTATACGATACAATGTTTATTACTTGAAAAGTTCATTCCTCACTATAATTCAGTGTGAAGAAACAAGAGACTTGATGAATCTATATTATACAATCGAAAAATTAGTCACATTCATTTCAAGGACATATTTTAGATCTTCGGAGCGAATCACAAATAGTAAGAAAATAATTTCCTTAATCAAATGATCTTCAAATTTCTCACTTTCTTAAGTCTTTCCAAATCGATCAACTTGAAAATTTCTAAAAGATAGGTCTGTATATATATATTTGAGCATGCTAAATATTTGGTATGAGTTATTAGCTATATTGTATTTGGAGACTATACATGTTAAACACTCAGAAGTTGTAATGATTTGCAAGACCGTTTTGTTCTTTTGAATTAGTTTTCTTACGTTGAACTTTCTCATAGTTTCATTATGTTATTTATGACTTACGGGAATGGTTGACACAATTTTCAAGGTGATTAAATAAGAATTGAGTGAGATTTTTAATTTTGAAAGTTGAGAATTTTGATCAAACTCAATATTTTGGGTTAACAAGTTCAAAATGAAATTCTAACAGTTTCATTAGGTCCGAAAGGTGATTATTGACTTGGTTGGATGATTGATATGAGTCCCGAGACATTCGGTAGGCATTTTGGACCATTGGATAGAGAATTCTAATTTTCTTAAAGCTTATAGTTGACCAAGGTCAACATTCGGTTAAGATGAGCCTAGTAAGTTTGGAGCGTGTTTTACAACTATTAATTTGTGTCTGGAATGAGTTTTGGGTACTTGATCAAAGTTTGGAGTTTTAATCATGTAGTTAGTTCCTTTTGAAGATTAAAAATCAAAGTTTGGAGTTTGAACTATAATTCCTTTTCTCTATTTTTCATATTGAAGAAACGAAAAATGGTAAGATTTTTCTTTTATACTTGTAAAAGAAATTATATATAACCTCTATTATATTTTCTTGATATATTTATTTTTATTTTTCTAAGTTGAACATATATTTACTCCTAAACTGTTAAATTGTTTTTTGTCTCCACCTATATTTCCTATGTGGCCCACATTTTTTATTTATTTCTCTTTATGTATATCTAATCGACATTTTAGTTATTAAAAATAAGTTTATATCAAAGATTCGATCTCAAACCCTGACACCACTTTATGTATGGTTTTGCAGGTACTGTAATGCTATTTCTCTCTAATGAAGATATGCCAATACAAGCGAGAACAATAATTCAAGCAGATAAGCAAGGACAATCAAAGCTCATAATAAAGAAATGTCAGAACAGAAATCATGGATCAAGTTAAAAGGCTACTATTAACAGGACAAACAAATACTCATAGGAAAGGTTACACGACAAAAAAAAAGAGAAAAAGTCACTCTCCATAGAGTGTAATATGTTGTAATTCAAGCATATATAAATCAAGCTTGGGAAAAATACCTATGATATCCTGAACTAAGATAAAGTGATATCAGTTCTCTTGAGTTCAATCTACACGAGTTAAGGATGAATTAGATTATTTTTTCCAGTTAAGGTTGATACAGGTGGGGATTAGGTCCTTTACCTTGATAGATGAAGATGACAACAGTGTTGAACTGAAGAAGTCTTCACCTAGTCAGATTCACGGTGCTCATGAGATTTTTGAACACCCAAATGGAAACCATTCAAGCTTAACGCAATTTTTCCATGTTTGATTCGAAGAGAGAAGGACCTCCGGTAGCTCCATGGACGGCCAACATTGAGCTAATAGGAACGCCGCTTGGTTTCGACAATTCATTTCCTTTTTGTTTTTTGATCGTTTCAACTTGTTGCTGATGATTTTTTTTGTTTTGGGCTTGGGTCACTTTTGGACCCAAGTCATTTATGTTTGAGCCCTCTTTTTATTCAATAAATGGTCCTTGCCCATATTTAAACAAAAAATAATTTTTTTTAAAAAGAAACCTGACACCACCTATTATCACATTTTTTTTAGCAACTTTCACATATAGCAAACACAAAATTCATATTTGTATGCTATAGCAAAGTTTGCATACTTGCGCTCCATTGCAAACATATATATGTATAATTCGCTATACATATACAAAAAAATAGTTGTATAATTCGTTATACATATACAAAGAAAACAGTTGTATAATTCGCTATACATATACAAAAGAAAGTAGTTGTATACAAAAGATCAATTGTATAATCTGTGTATGCATAAAACGAGAAAGAGAGAAAGGTAAAAAAAAACAGGGCAGGAAAATATTTGTATTGTATAATTATAAGTGTATAGGACGAAGATATATGTATTTGCATGTGTATATACAATTTTCTCTCGTTTTATACAAATAGAAGCACAATTTATACATTTCGTTTCTGTTTGTATAAGCGAGAGAGGTGAGGGTGGCGAGCGAGATTTGGGAGAGTGGCGAGCGTGATCTGGGAGAGGGGAGAGAGGGGAACAAAAATATATGTATATATACAATTTCCTCTCGTTTATACAAACACAAATGCATTTTATACATTTGTGTTTGTATAAAAGCGAGAGAGGCGAGCGACAGAGAGAACGAGCGAGAGAGGGAGAGTGGCGAGCGAAAGTTTGAGGGAGAGAGGCGACTGGCAAACAGTTTGCTATAGGGCACAATTAAATCAAAGTGTGGTTATACCATTTAATTTGAATTAAAAATTTGCCATTATGTACAATTTTCCTTTTTTTTTTTTTATCTTCTTTACACCACCACATTTAGAAATTTTGTTCAAAATCGTCCTTTTACATCAATAGAATTTTCTTTACATTCTTATAATATCTCACTTTAACCATAAACATCTTTAAATATTTAGAACTTGACCAAAAATATCTATCAATTAATTTTTTCATTAAAATTTGAAGAATATTTTTTATAAGAATATAACAAAAGTTTAGTAAATGATTTTGATCATAAACTCAGCAAAACTTGCCTCGAACACACGGTAAATAATAGCAAACTAGTTCATTTACGAGAGCGATAATCCCACCTTCCAAAACATCCAAGTCTTGACCTTTTTTTGGAGCCGACTCTTTGCCTTAAAAAATAATACACTGGTCTTAAGCCTTCAAATTTGAGTGTCCTAATTTTTTTTAGCAATAATAGAATTATTATAGGTTTCCTTAAAAATATAAAGTAGTTTGTTTTAATTTGTTTCTATTATTTATATTAACTTATTTCAAAAAAATGTTTTCGTTTTGTCACCAGGTGATATTTTTAAGACTTTGATGTATTTTATATATTTTTAATTTAAGACTATACTATTCAGTAATCTTATATATTTTCTTAAATTTTAAACTTGTATCAAATCAAAATCAACAAATAAATTAAAACTGAGGGAGTATTGTATAATTTTTTTTAGAAAAATTCATATAAAAAAGGAGAAATAATTTTTTACGAAATATGCTAAAAACTTTACATTTTTAAAAACTAAAAAAATAGACTTTAAATAAAATAAATGTTATAATTTTTTCAAAAAATTAAGCTCTAATTTATTTATTTTATCCACCATAAAACCACATAAAAACTCCATTGATGCAGCTTCGAAACCAGTTAACCATATTCCCTCGTCTTTCACATTGAACATAATTGTCACAGGTCAAGTTCCAGGTTGCCGTTGGGGTCTCTGTTTTTTTGCTCCATTTGAAGTCACCGGTGAGGTGTCCAGTCGCTGAGGATCTACTGTAATATAAGCTCAATTCATCTATATAAAGGTCACTGTTTTTGAATTTTTGCTATTTCATTTCAATGTGATTAAATCTGTTGTCTTTATTGAATTGCTGAGTGATTAGGTTATTCTGCTAATATTTTCCATACAAACCTAAAGATAATTGCCTGTCCACGCAGATCAGAGGTGGTGTTGAGGTTTTGGGAATTTTGGATGGGTTTATTTTGCAAATTGGGTCGGGTTTAATCGGTGAGTCGGGTTAAAGTAACTTAAATGCGGATCAGATTTTGAATTGTGAGAAATGAAGGTGGGAAACAAGGGGAATTAATGGTTTAGGGGTAAATGTGTGCTCAAAGTTGGACAGCAAGGGCAACTATATCAAAATGAAGTATAATGAAAGATGATTATAACTTTTTTTGAGAAATGCAGAGGCAAAGCTAATGCTTTTTCTTTGATGGAACTTTGAATATCCCATGTCCTTTACTGTGTGTTTTTTTGGATTGAGTTAAAGTTCTGAAAACAAAAATAGGGTGTTCAAATAGGGTAAGGCTGGAGTTTCGGCTAACGGATAAATATCTGACTCTCTGTTGGTTTGACCTGAAACAGGGCCATTGCAAAGTTAATTCGCAATGAGAAGAAGCATAGCTCGGTGTCTGAGAGGCCTAAGATCCTACTGTACTGATGCCGGAGATGGATTTCAGAGCTCCAAACTCAAAATATTTGATCGCCATCTTAAGCGCAAGCAAGTAAAGCTTCTTCTTCTTCTATTGCACTACTCCATATACCTTGAATATCTCCCCTAAACATCCAAATTTATTTGTGTAAAAAATCTAATTTTTAAAAATTTTCAGTTTACTTATCCATTTATACTATGTATTTTCGGTTGGATATACATGGTTGGCAGCGTGATAGAGCGGCATGGTTGATGAAGCCAAAGGACTCTCTTGTTGATACTGTGGCTGAGAATCTACTGGATCGATTGGAGGTATTTAGTTTAGCCTTCTTTTTTCCTTACTTTTTCTTGTACAACTAATTTTCGCGAGGTTTTTGGTTTACAACAACAACATAGTGACATACCTATTGTAATTGCATAAACGGGATAGAGAGGTTGTTTCTGATAGACCCTCGTCTCAAATGAATAGCTTTTGAATCAGGATTGTAAGAAAAATATGACAACAAAAGAACTAGATACAAAGCAAATGAATTAACATATAGTAATACAGATTGAAGAAGAGAATACACCACTAGCCCACTACCAAATAATAATAAAACTAATACTGAGAAGAGGCGTGGAGGAGGCTTGCCCCCTACCTTTCTCACATAAGTGCAACAACACTCGGCTACCTATTAGCCTTCTACCCTTATCCTTGACCTTCATACCTTCCTATCTAGTGTCATTAGGGTCATGTTCTCAGTAATTTGTTTCAACCATATTTATGTTTTAACCATACTGAAACAACAACAACATAGTCAGTGAAATCCCACAAGTGCTGGGAGTGAAGAATGTATGCAGACCTTACCACTACCTTGTGGAGGTAGAGAGGCTGCATCCGAAAGACCTCGTCTCAAGTGCAACAAATCCCGGTTTAATGACGAAGGAGCCAGTGAAGAGGACTTTTTTTAACCATACTGCAAAAAACTAATTTTTACTTTTTATGTTCCCGTCATTTCTAGTTTTGAGTATAACTTTTCTTCCTATCCATGCTGAAAGGTTGACACTGACAAAAGAATTAAACAGTAACACCAATTAGGGAGGAGAAAGTAATGACATACAAAAGGAGAGGTGGGTTAGAACATTATGAGCATACTCTACCATCTAATAATGAACTCCATAAAATTACAACTGGTTGGAAAGGGTTTAGGGTAGTAAACTGTTGGCCAATACTTTGAAAACTCATATGCAAACCATGACCATATTTTTTATCATCCTACCTCAAATGGGTCATTATTAGATTGAGTATCCCCTGGTTCAATTGAATGCTATATGTTCAAACTAACAAAAATTAATTCACCTTTTCATGATTTCACTACTCTACTCCTGTGATCTGTGCTCTATTTGCTATCCTTCAGAATATAACAATGCGTGAGTAGTTGCCCCTTCTGAAGATCGATGAATTTAGTGAGTTGATAGAGAAATATATGGGTTCAGTTGTATCGTTCTTTAAATAAAGATTAGATTACCTATCATATTAAGGTTAGGATATTATGTTCAGAAGGATGCCTAATTACCATTTTTTTAAAAATTTGGTGAATACGACTAGTAAATTTTGACATCATGTGCACTAATGTACTTCCTATCACTATAAGATCTATAACTATTGTTTAAGAAACAACAGTCAGTTTTAGATTTTGAGAAGATGTAGGTGAGACACTTTCTTTTCTAATAAGTCGTCTATCCAAATTATCTGCCTAGCGGGGAAGTCATATAGCTTAGGCTTGGGTAGTTGGGCTGCATGTCTTTTAGGATCCTGGATAACTCATGTTCTCTTAAGTGTCATTTGGTTCATGGATTAATTATTGTGAATTTTATTGCACAGATTGTTATGCTATCAGCTGTGAATATTAATGCAGGGATTGTTATGCTTGAATAATAAAAATAATGTAGGAATTGTTATATAGTGTATAATAATGCACTAAATTGTTTATGCAGCAATTGCCTATTTTAAGGGTATTTTCTTTTTAGATAGCCAATACATAGATTCTCACATAAGTTATGTCAGTATTAGTAATGGAGTTTAATGCCAAAAGTTAATAGCTGCATTAGTGGGTTTATGCCGAAAATCGAGTGTTGTATTAGTTAGGTAGAGATTTCATTAGTATGCTCAGTTAAATATTGCAAAAGAAATGTTGCATGCTGAATTTATGCGAGGAATATCTTTCCTTATGCAGCCAGCAGGAATAACCCCTAATAGATTGGGATGCCATGGATCTGTTGCCACACATATGACTAAAAACAATTCTATGAGTTTGTTGTTGATATACATTAATTGCTTGCCTAACGAATTGCTTGTGCTTTAATAGTGTCTCATCTAACAAGAGTTCAAGATTTACATCTTTTTTATTTTGCAGGATTGTAAGAAAACATTTCCTACAACATTGTGTATGGGGGGTTCTCTAGAAGCTATCAGACGATTACTGCGCGGACGCGGTGAGAAGAAAGTTTCTTGAGTCACATGTTTTAACTATGGTTTCTTGATATTACTTGGTTTTTGACTTGTCAGTCCAAAAATTTCATATTAAACATTACTTTTTGAAAAAAAAAAATGATGCTTTCATTTTGCATAATTGTTAAGGAAAATAGTGAAATTTTATTTAGTTAGTGTAGTAGTAGTTAAACATGTCTTACACACTATAAATTTAAGAAAATCATACTAGCTTGAAGCAGTTACTTCTTTGGATTTCTTGTCTCCTCCTTTTGGGTGTTATATACCTGGGGTTGCACCACCCTTGAATGCGTTTATCTGATAAATTATTTTTAATAGCTATTATGTAAGTGGAGCGAAATTAGACAAAATTGTGGTACCTAAACTTAAATGATTTAGGTATGCAATCTCCTAGGAGAATGACATGATGATCAAGATGCAAGTATCCAATGAAATAGACGAAGTGCGCGCAAGTTGGTTCGACACCATTGCTGTTAAAAATTAGAAAGAAAGAGATAGAGAAAGGACCAAATATGCATATCAAGGACTTGAAACCCAATTTATCATTGTTATTAAAGTAGAAAGAAGAGATAGAAAAAGGACCAAAAATGCATATCAAGGACTTGAAAACTCAGTTAAAGAATTTAACAGTTCTTGCACCCAGAGGTGTGATCTAGTGATCAATGAAGTGTGAAAGGTTTTGAAAGACCAAGGATCAACTTCCAGTAGAGATAAAAAATGCTAGGGCCTAGGTGATTTGTTTCCGACTGCCTAAGTCTTATGGGGTAGTTACCTGGTACTTATACTGGTGGGAGGAAGCAGGTAACCAATACTATTTATCGAGATGCATGTAAGTAACCTTTTTCCTATTGTTTGTTCATTTTTGATATAAAGAAGCAATTTCCAGTGATGCTTGAATAGATCTTTTCGGAATCCTTCAACCTCACTTAACCTTGTAACCTTTTTGGGCATCCTCTATTTGCCTTAAACTACATATATAATTATCTTGCATTTTCAAAAGACAAAAATAACAGTACTCCATAAGATGTCTCCATTATAAAGATAGATCTCATTCATTCATCTGTCACTAAGTCACTTGGGAATATGATTCTTAGAAGAAATTAGCCCGCCAACCAAAAATAATGCTCAAACCAACGTTGGCTCATACTGGAATTGAGTAATAATTTTGACCTTTCACGAACCATTTGATTAACATGCTTATATTGTTCCATAAAACTAGAACATGATTTTGGGCGTACCTGTTACGTTTCAGGTGGCATCGAGAAATTACTTATGATGGATACATCATGGGACATGGTAAAATTGTGTAAAGATGCTGAGCAGCAAATGCCAACTGATAACATTGAAACATCATACGTTATTGGTGATGAAGAATATTTGCCCGTGAAAGAAAAGTATGTGTAACTTTGACGCTGTCCTTAATGAATGATGGGAATACCTTATTGACAAAGTAAGAAATAACATCCTTTTTTCATTCTGTTGTTTCACATGGGAAGTTCTGTTGACCTGGTCATTAGCTGCTTGGGACTCCATTGGACAAATGATCTTCCTGGGGCAATGATACAGGTGCTTGCTGTATTTGGTTGGACGCAGACAGATTACATTTCCCTCTAGTATTTAGTCATTTTCCTTTTTCATTCTTGAACTTCAAATGGCATATCACCAAAGACACTTACTATAACTATACTTCTACCAGAGCAGATTGGCTTTAAAGCCAGATGGCTTATTCTTGGCGGCTATTCTTGGCGGAGAAACATTGAGGTATTTCACTACCATTATATCAAGTGCATACAGTCTCTATGTTTGTAGAACCTAAATGTCCATCATCTTGTTGATATTATCTTAGGGAGCTGCGGATAGCTTGCACTATTGCACAAATGGAGCGTGAAGGAGGCATCAGTCCACGATTATCACCCTTGGCACAAGTATATTTTTGAAATTTGGCAATACACTGATTCTGAAAATTGTTTCATAGGTCTAGATTTCTAAATATAATCAACACTAGCAGTAATTTTGAAATTCCTAGAGTAATGAATCTTTAACAATCTTATATACAAATATTATTTATAAAATCTTACAACAGACGCTTCTAGTCAGTTTGTCATGGTGACCAATTTTGGCCACTGTATCATGGGCCATTTTTTTTTTTGGAAACATAGGTCTTAGCGCTTAAGGACGTATTACATGAGCTGAATTTGTCAAATTTAGTAAATTGACTATGCTCTTACTTTTTTGTTTCATATCAGTGGGTCAACCAAATTTCTTTTTTGTTAAGTTTCTGTTTTAATTCAATTGACGAACATTCCCGTATAACACAATTGTTTCACATTTCTCAAAAAAATGATAAGACCGTTTCTCTTCGAGATACACAATTTCTATTGTTTTGCATTCATGGTAGTATGACTTTGGCATGTTGAGTGGTTATAGTTTTCACTTAACTGCTATTTGAGAGAAGGGAGTGTCAGAGTATATGGAATGAGGAAGGATTTTTTTCATTGTCAAATGTGGATTTCAGTGTGTGGACGGTCTAGTGAAGTTCTGTTCAACTGCAGTCCGCAATGTGCATTGTTTTCTACTAACATTAAAGGCTCATGGCCTGCTGAAGGGTTACCTGCTTCTCTGGCAGTAACTTGTCATTTCTTGTAATTTACCTTGTACTCCTCTTCCATCCCTGGGGAATGGGGTAACTTCAAGGAGGCAGTTATATATCGCAATCACAATGAACACTGGAAACATGAGCAAGAATCTCTAAATTTTATAAAGAGCATTGCCATCATGGCAATTGAAGACTCAGCTATTACTTCATTGTTGGTTATTAAGCTATAAACTGATAAATATTATATATTGTTCATTAGATGAAGAAAAGGTTTGTGTTGAACTGTGAAGAGAAACTCACCAAAAAGAGAAGGCAGTATGTGAAAGAGCATATATTTTTTTGCTGCAGGTGCGTGATGCTGGCAATCTCTTGACTAGGGCAGGCTTTACTCTTCCTGGGGTTGACGTTGATGAGTATACAGTTCGATATAGCAGTGGTAAGAGTTATGCTTCATGCTTTGGTTTCCAACATCGTATTCGAGCAGACAGTGGCAGGAACCTCCTGTACCTTGCATGAATCCATATCTGGATATTAAGATTTTAACAGCAATGCCCTTGTTATGCCGCCTTGCTCTCCACTTTTTGCTTGTACTCTTTTCTAGCTTTCTGTAATGTTTTCTTTTATCATATATATGGACATACTTTCTTCTAAATCTATCAGGTCTCCCACATCATCCAAAAATTCCTGTTTACACCCAAAGTAAAACAAGGACTCTATTCATCTTGGTCTTCTTAATGGAGTTGCTTTTGTTTTCAAAACATCTTGATGAGTTCCTTTCTTTCCCCGCTATCCACCTTATACAAACTGAAATGAATTTTCCATCTGTCTTTCTCTTCATTTCTTGTATCAATTCCCTTCCAGTGGTTCAGAAGCTCCAGTGTGGTTCTAGGAACGAACCAAGTAACCGCAATCATAGAAGATAACATGTGCCACAGATATGTATTGAGCATTATTTTCTACTTCCTGTCCACAAAGAAAACATCTTCTGCAAATCTGGAAACCTCTTCTTTGTAAGTTCTCATGTTTTACACATTCCTTTTTCACCACTAACCAAACAAAACAGGAATACTTTTAGAGTGATTTTTGATCCTGCAAATGTGTTTCCAAGGTCACACCAGTCATTGAAGCATTATGATTTAGATTCCAGTATGCAGCCTTTACTGTAAATGCATCTCTGATATTCAGCTTCCATTTATGTATGGTTTCTGATGTACCCTTAAAAGATTCAAGAGTTTGGAGGAAGTTAGAGAGTCTTTCTAGTTCCCAATCATTTCAATAATCTTCTAAAGCTCATATTCCATCCTTTGGGGCTCCAGACTTGGCTTACCAGTGCTTTTTTTTGAAGACTTGGAGGGAATAAGCCAGGGAAAAGGTTTTTCAAACTTCCTTGCCCAATCAGTGTTCTTCCTAGAAAGATGTCTTCAAGGCAACTTTGATCCTGATATTGCTACTGAAAGCTGACCACAAGTTTCTGATGGTCTTCCAAATGGAATTCTCTTTCGTTTTTATACTATTCTTAATTTTTATTTTCTTGTGAGGTGAGACGGAATTGACCTGGTAGATTTCTTTACAAAGAAGAAAAAATAATTCTCTTAAGTTATGCACATCAGGAAAGTAGTGAAGTCTCTTTTTAAAGCTTTTGTGTGACCAGTCATTTTATGGAGATTAAAAGGTCATGCTTAACTCGTTGCCTCTTTCTATCTCCCTGCTTTTGCACTCTAAGTATCTCTTGTGTTCTATTTGATTTAGATATGTCTCTCAATATGGCACACTCAATGCATGTAAATTGTAAGGTAATCTACTTAAAAGATTATTTCTTTTATAGTTCTGCGAGATATATACACTTTCAGGCTATGTTGCTCATACTCTTTGAAATTGCCAATAGGTGCATGTTTGATACTTTATGAATAGTGTGCATTTTTGGAGGATCTGACATGGGTGTGACACCATCTTGGAGAGTCCAAGCAACACAGCTTCCAGGAATTTAAAATTAACCCTGCTTCAGTCAAATCTGAAAGCTTTTGTTTCACTGGTTCTTTCCTATATCTGGAGCTTCAAAACCTTGACAGTTGTTGCCTTCTTCTGCCCCCCTTCTTTTGGCAGTGTGCAATGTATATTTCATTCCTTTTCCTTTAGATATATTTTTCGGGATGAGTCTCAATGGTTGCAAGCTTATGTATTCTGCAAACTAGAATTCCCAGCTGATGTTCTTATTTCTGTCTATTTTGATGGATCATTGAGAATTCTCATGGAGGATCTACCTGCCTTCTTAACAACCAAAGTGTCTTTGCCTTTTAGATAGTTTTTATGGGCAAAACAAGATTGTCATTGGGCTCGCTAGAATTATTTGTCAGCTAGTATATTAGCTAACATCATCATTAGTGACCACTGACCACTGACCAAGAGGTCAGATCTTTCAGAGGACTAAGCATCACTGTTATTGTTGAACATGTTGTACAAAAAAATCAAGAGTTTTATCACTCGAATATATTGAACTTTATTATGAATAAAAGCTTTTACTGGGTTGAGTGATGTATCCAGCAGGAGCAGGTTGGCTTAGTTTTGTAAGTCTTATCAATTCTAGACAGCTACTGCCTTTATACTGTTTTGCTTAGCTTGGAAGAAAGAGAGGTGCATCAACATTGGTAGATTATGGCCCTGGTCTCTGTCAAAGTCTAAAGCCAGATTTAGCCCCCTTGAAACCTCTTATTAATCTAAAAATATAAGGCTAAATCTGTAAGTGTCCTTGTTATTTTCACTTCACTCCACTCTCACATTTTATCTGATTATTTTCATTTATGTCCGACCACTTTATTTTCCACAAGATTCTTAAAAGTGTTTTTGCCAATTTGAGTTTAAGATTCTAGCTATTGAGAAAATGTGTAGCCAATATGCACTTAACCGGGTGTGGCATGTTCGTTTTGTGGTCATCATTAGAAATGCCCCTTCATTATATTATTCAGAGTAGCAATAAACTTTCTTGTATTTTGGTTGTGGATAAGCTTGCACATCTGCAATGCCATTGAGGAAGTATGCATTTCTACACTCATTCAATTACATAGTCTTTCTATATTGAATTGATTATTCTTTCTTCGTTTTGCTTGTGTGGCAGCTTTGGAGTTGATAGAACATCTCCGTGCAATGGGCGAAACTAGTGCTCTACTGCAAAGGAGCAAGGTGGTTTTCTGCTGAAATTCATTTTATCTTTTCAACTTGAGAAGAATTGAAATTCCTTAATTAATTGTCTTATTGGTTTTTATGTCTCTACCATCTATCTTCTCCATGGATTAGGTATTGAAAAAGGATACAGCCCTGGCCACAGCAGCTATTTATGAGTCAATGTTTGCAGCTGAAGATGGCACAATTCCAGCAACATTTCAGGTGATTTAAGAGGAACTGATGCTGAAAGTTCTCTTTTGCTCTGCAATATACTGTAATATAATTGTGTTTTCAGATAATATACATGACTGGATGGAGGGAACATCAATCTCAACAGAAACCAAAGAAGAGAGGCTCAGCCACAGTGTCATTCCAGGATCTCCAAAAGCAATTTGGCAGTGATGGTAGCTGTTGACTTACACTCGACATTCTTTATCGATGCAATTCTAACCTGTTATCTGATTCTCCTGAGCAGCTAGGAGATGAAAGAATGGAAACTCCTGTTAATTTAAGATACTCTCTCACACCTAGTAGTTCCATAAGCACCTTGCTTTCATTATCATGCAAAATAAAAGGTACTTAATAATCGTTACTTTCAGTAGAACCAGAGTGTACTTCAACTTTTCCTGTCTTTTGAAAATACCATTAGTGCATGTCTGTATTACGACTAGCTGTTGTTGAAATTGGAGTGTCATTGGATTTACAAGAGTCCATGGGTTAATTTTTCAATAATTTCTTGATGTACTGTTGATGGATCATCGTTCCATTTGAAATTTTGAGGCATGCTTGGCTTGTAAATCCCATCATTGTCACGATCCAAATTCACATGTCTAGCACTCGATACACCCTGACCATATGCATGAAATCATATTAACTGCGGAAGCCTTTTTGAAATCGTACATGTTCTCAAATCAAATAATAAAATATATGGTTTCACATCCAAAATCATACATGAAGAATTTCATATAAATAATCATATCAAAATAAATTAATATTCTTTCATGTATGTCAACATTTGAAATGAAAAGTTAAGTAGATCCATTTCAAATCAACTCAAGCTTATAAAACTACTTGAAAGTTTTATAGAAAAGCAAACTTTTAGTGTCTTTTATAATATTTTCTTTATTAATATTGTGATATTTAGATTTTAGTGTATTTTAAAAAATAAAATACATTGAATAATTGTAGATTTTTTTTTTATTGAAGATAATTGAAATTAAGAAGAAAGATAATTTTCTGAGCAATAACTAATTGAGTGATCATTTGAAAAAAATTAACTCTCCAATGCTACTTGATAGGGATTCAACTGATTGTGTATATTTTAATTGAAAAATTGTTATAACGATCGCAATGGTGAAAATAAACTTTCCCAAAAATGATTTATGTGTGAGGACGTAGTAACGAAGAAATTAACAGCAAAATATTAGTCATGAGTCATGACTGGAAAAGAGAATTTCTTTTGTGTACACATTATAATATTATGTTTACTATTAAAAATAATGTGAATACAAGATTTCTAATCTTGAATATTAAAAATAATGTGAATACAAGATCTCTGGTCAAAATTTCCAATGTGTTGTTTGGAAAGGAGTTATATTTTGTAAATACCCCAAAAACTTCATGGAAAAATATTTCAAATTGGAAAATATTTCCATGGAAAATTGGTATGAAAGAAAATGTTTTTCATAGAAAATGAAAATTTCATGGAAAGTGATTTCTCGGAAAATGTTTTTTCGGAAAATAAGTAGATTTTTGACTTATTTTTTCATGTTTGGTTGGTGAGTAGAAAATATTTTTCTAAAAATACTTTTTAGTGTTTGGTTTGTGAATGAGATACATTTTTCAGAAAATATCTTTTATTTTTGATTAGAGAGTAGAAAATACTTTTTAGAAAAATAATTTCTGATCGAATACTAACCTCGATAATCTATCTAGGACATGAACCTGACACGCGAATTAATTCTTTAATTTTTTTTGGGGGGGGGTGTCGGTGGTAAGGGGTGGGGTAGAAAAATAAATTTTTTAATTGAAAATGTTTTTAAAATACAAACTTTTAAATAATAGTTTTTTGAGGGTGGGGGTGGGGTGGTAGGGGGTTGGGGTAGGTGTGGGTAAAAGAAAATGAAAACTTTTATTTATTTATTTTCAAAAACAAACTTTTAATATTTTTTGTGTGAAGGGGGTAGGGGTAGTCAGGGATTGGACGAGGTAAAAAAAATCAAAAAAATCAAAATTTGAACTATTTCTCGAAAATAAAATTTAAAATTGTTTTTTTTTTTGGTTGGCGAGGGGCTGGTTTGGGGATAGGGGCAATGGTGAAGCCAGAATTTTTAATAAGGGAGTTCAAATTTGAGAAGTAAACACACGAACTAGTGGAAGGGGGTTCAAATTTGAGAAGTAAACACACGAACTAGTGGAAGGGGGTTCGACATCTATTATACATACCTAAAAAATAATTTTAACAATGTATAAATAATACTTAATATTTTCCACTGAGTGGGTTCCAATGAACCTCCTAAGTATATGTTGCTTCCGCCTCTGGTGGAGGGGCCGGGGTAGCGATAAAATAAATTGATTTTTTTTTTTTTAAATTATTATTTTTTGAATGGGAAGGGTCGGGGTACGGGATGGGTAAGAAAAAAAATCGTAATTTGAGGTTGGAAGAGAATTTTGGAAATGTTTTTCATAATTTTGAAGTAAAGTCATTTTCTTTAAAAAATTGATTTAAAATATATTTAAGTCAACCAAACAAAAAAAATAAAAAAATATTTTTCTTCATACCAAACACACCGGCAACAAAAGTCCTAACATGTGATTTGAAAGTAACAAGTGGTTGTATTTTCTTCTATATTCATCAGATATTTCCTACTTTCAATTCAACTTTGAAAAGTTATCTTGGACTTGTATTTTTCTATTCATCAGAGTGTGTACAAGAAGAATATTTAGCTAATATATATATATATATATATATATGGAATGCAAAGATATGCAAGTATACTTTTCCACAATAAATTACATAACAATAGAAAAATTAAAAGAATTATATTCAACATCAAGGCAACGTGAGTAGATAAAAAACTCCCTCACTTGAATAAAAAATGAATACAAACAAACAGAGCATTAGGAATTAAGGCTATATATATAAAGAAGAAGCTAAGCACCATCAACAAACTAGCTAACTGCCAAACTAACTATTGCTAATTGCAACTGATTGACAGATACAATAGTTAAGTCTGGTTTGCATGCTGGTTTCGGTCGAATTCTATAGATTTTGTTTAGACAATATATTTGTGTTGATAAATAAATTAAATATGTATAAATATTAAATTTAAAATCTAGTTATTATTACTTAAAATAATTATCATAAAATTCAAAATTCATAAAATTGAAATCCTAACTTCACCTCGAATACTAATTGTGAAGATTAGTCGTAATAATTATCTGTTTGTTAACAAGGGAAAAAACCAGTTCAATTTTGTAATGGCAAATGTAATCTAATCTCAAGTCTCAACTATTAAGAAAATAGAAAATCAAATCAAATCCATTTCGCAAAGTTCATGGTTAAATTTGGGCGTACTTCACACTATGCCGCTTTAGTAGTCTTTATTGTTTACTCAAAACATAAATACTAAAGTAAGGGTTCGCAATTGTAGCTATTTGATTTTAGTTTTAGTCTTGTGAACTTTTTTATTTTAGTTTGTAATTGTAGGTTGTACCTTTTGCAAGTTTGTAAAGGTCTGTAGTTTGATTAACATAAGAAATTTCATACTATTTTTTGCGGTGATATGTAATTATAGCCTTCGTACTATATTTTCTCCTATTGATGCAATTTATCATTATCTTTTTCGTTTCACTATATCAAAGTATTTAGAGAAGTGAGAAGTTATAAAATATTTTAAAGACATTTTCTTATTGG
>JAJOOO010000119.1:0-12105 GCA_029582685.1 Solanum piurae | reverse complement strand
TACTTTGACTAATTGAATATAATTGTGGGTTAAAGTAAAGTCTAAACCATTTTCCTCGTGGGATCGACCCCAACCTACAAGTTGGGTTCTTTACTTGATAACGATCGCTTATGCTTCTTTAGGGAGGGGTAATTTGAGCGTATCAACCACCCATGTGTTTTCGGCTTGCTAGAGAGAGAGGTCACAGAATCAAGACCGCTAGACTGATGGCCTAAAGAGTGGGTCGACATGAGGTTCAGCCCGAGAGGGTGAGCCCTAGTCCCATATCCTAACACTCAGCACGAGAGAGTGAGTGGGTTAAGGCGTAGGCTGGCCTTCATGCGGCAAAATAGGTGTCCGAGCGGAACCCATTTGAAATAGGGTAAGTTGCCCGAGAGGGAACTTATTTCCATCTAAAGCTTAGCCTAGTCACTATTATCTTGCAAATTTCCTATCGAAAGCATGTACCCAACTATTTAAATCAATATATATTGTGGTCACACCCCAAGAACTTCTCTCCATACTTGCATTTTCTCTTTATTTTTATCTTTTTAGCTATACTTGTGACAAAGCCCCATTGATAATTGACACTTTGGTGTCACCCACTTGAATTTACTTTGTTTTTATTCGATATTTTCTCAAACTACAACTAACTAGAACAAAATTCTAGCCTAACTACTATTTTCACTACCACTCCCTTGGGACACGACCCCAACCCATGGTTGGGTTACTATATCATCGACGATCGTAGACACTCGAACCGTAGGTTAGTGTCGTTGGTCACGATAAGCATCAACAACCCTTGGGCCTCATCAAATTCACTCTCTCGAGCTTGATACAAAGGATAGATCCCATGTTTCACTTTCTCAAGCTAAAATCATGGTAACCCACTACTAAGGATCTAAGTTTGCTACTTTGGCTTCGCACCTCTCTCTTGAGCAAGCGCACAACACTGAACTAGGTACACTAAACATAAAACTCGATCTCAAAATACTGCAGCAACTAAGACCCATTTCAAATTAACACCATTATTTGCAATTCAACGACAACCTGTTAGTAAAACTCAACAATTGGCTTCATAGTAAAAAACCCAAGAAAAAGGTTTTAGCCACTCATAGCAAAAATAAGAAAATCAACATCTTCCATGTTTTCTACAGCTGGGTAATTGAAATTAAAAAGTTAGAAATTACTAAAAATCTTCTCTCTTACAAAATCTCAACCAAGAATCTTTCTAAAATCCCTTGAAAACTACAATGGTAATGTTTTTGCTCTCAATTTTCTATCTCTCCCATTTCTGTATGCTTTCTCTCTCTAGCAAAAATCAATTTAAACCAATGTGACATGTAGTTGTTTAAGACCACTCGGCAAGGTAAGTCAAGCTTTGCCGATAGTTCAGTGTCTCACCAATTGTTCTTCATCTCGCCTTCATTCTTCACTTCTTCTTAGTCAGGCTACTGTAACTTTAGGCGATCCAGATCAGGATAACAGAATAATTCCGTGAGTCGCCCTTTTTCCTTCTATCTCGCCCATCAACACTTGTTTGAATCTTCCTCAGCACTTTTGGCGACCTGGTCGTCATTCACTGAATGGATCGGCAACACACCGAATGGATCTGCTGCTCGCCGAAATTACCTCAAGTTTAGCTCCAGCATTCTGTAAGTTCCGTATTGTGGCAATTTGACGAATCATCGAGTGACATCGGCGATCACCAGGCTTTCATTTTTTCATTCTTTTAGCTTGCTTTGTTCCTTTTTGCACATATTGTCCATGCTTTGTTCATAAATCTAAATACCTGAAAGGCAGGGACTTTACATCAGTTATTGGCACAAAACATGCATTTGAGGACACTAAATCTATACAAATAAAGCCCTAAATGAGTCCAAATTATGGACTCATCAACACGCCCAACTTAAACTTTTGTTTGTCCTAAAGTAAAACACAAGTTCACTAGTTCAAAAGGGATGTCTCAAACAATTATACACAAGACTCAATCATAAATGCACACAAAAAGACTCAACTTACTCATGCAAAGATCAACTGTACACTCAAAGATTCAAGTTGTGTTTTACCATTATCAAAGATTCTCAAGTTCACAATACTTGCTTTAAATGCAACTTCAAGCTCAACAATGGTATTCAAATACCCTCACACAAATAATGATTCCATATTCACACACAATGGTTCAACAATTTAAAGCTCCATAATCAAATGCAACACTCACACTCACAATGATAAACACAATGCATGACTTTACCCATAGGTTTGCCCTTATTTTCCAATCGACACTTGTTTCAGCTCACTCAAGATCAAAAAGGTCTTTCCAAGGCTTGTAACATTGCTTAGTGCAAAGTTATGGTCATTTAGGCTCATTGACTTCTATCCTCATGAAATATGGTGTGAACAACACTTTCTTTCCTCTTGTTTATCATTCTCATTCATGCACAAAAGTCACCTCATTATTCATCTTCCATGGACTGTTAGAAACCCCATATCTTTTTGCATTTCCACAATTTTATTACACAACTTTTTCATTCTTTTCTTCTTTTCCTCTCTTTTTTTATATGGAGGGGTTCCATTTTTTTAAAAAAACCATGGGTCAAGGGGACTTCTTTGCACTTCTTGATTTGCCTTCTCTTATCACCACACCTCCAACTTTAGCTTTTGGCCTAAGTTGTCTATTCAAACAAACGACAAATCATGAGGATTATGGGTAATGGCTCAAGACAGGTCATAATTTCATCAAGTTTCTTCCAAAAAAAGGTTAAGGCTCAAAGGATGTTCAAGTGGGGTTCACACACTCACAAGGTAGGCCACAAAAAGAGGTAGAATGTCAAATTATTTCACACTCTTCAAAGTTGCTTAAGATCATCTCAAGAGGTTT
Organism: Solanum piurae; assembly: GCA_029582685.1. Lineage (NCBI taxonomy): Eukaryota > Viridiplantae > Streptophyta > Magnoliopsida > Solanales > Solanaceae > Solanum > Solanum piurae. The sequence continues at coordinate 9,245 of JAJOOO010000119.1, read as the reverse complement.
CCTCACTTAGTTAACCAGACCAACAGGGCAAATTCTATGTGTCATCACACATGGTTCACGATAAGCTCCTCCTACAAGGCATTGACACCAATGTCAAAGAAGACTCCACACTTTCGCTAGTGGGCAATGTTCATCACAAGAGACTCAATTTGATACTTGGCTAGTCATAACGAGATGCAAAAAGTTCACATAATGACTATGCAACTTCATTTGGTCTGATCGTAACCGCACATTCATTTTTGTTTGATTATGAGCACTATTGAAGTCATCGGTATTGATCACGACTGATACTCAAATTTTCAAGAGAAATGTCACGTTAAAACACAAACAAGATAAGTGGCACACACATGCAATAGGGGTTTACTGACCAAATGCCACCTCCTACCAAAAGCATTCAACATTATCCTCAATGTGGTTAGAGAACATGCATTGCCACTAATAAGACAAAAATAAGAATTAAAAAAAAAACTAACAAGAAATGATTACAATCTAGTGTGTAAACAAGTAGAACAAGGTAGCTAGGAATCTTTACTAAGCGCCCAGTTAGCGAAAGAGTGAACCAGTCGCCGAATGCTTCGGCGATGAGCCTAATGGTCTTTAGATCACCCTTAGTTCCAGTGGGCTGCATTCTCAAAGAAGGGAAGATCGGTGATGATTTAGGAAGTCACCGAACATACCGGCGACTCGCATAATGGACTCAGAACATCCTCGGATGATCCAGGAGGAACGTTGTTAGTGTCGAAGAAAATGGGTGAGGAAAGTCGGGTCGCCTAAGCACATCGGCGATTCGCCAAATGGTGAAGGTATCCCGCCGAATGTTCAAGAATCTCATCCCCATTTTTGAAGTCCATAAGGCAGACCAAGTCGTGCTACCCGAATGGGTTCGGCGACTAGCCAATAGCACTTTTGGGTCGCACATGATCCAGCTCCTGCAAAATCAACACACATTATTTAAAGCACTAACACTTGGGTTGCCTCCCAAGAAGCGCCTTATTTAACATCATGGCACGATGTGGAAATGCTCTCAAGCATCTTCCAGGTACACCACCTCAATAAAAGAAACCTTCTGGCATTCTCCAAAGTATAATTTCAACTGTTGCCTATTCATCTTAAATGTAGCTCATTCTTGACCCTCAACTTCTATGGCACCATTTGTGAATACTCGTGTCACTCAAAATGGTCCTGACCATTTGGACTTGAGCTTTCTGGGAAAGAGTCTAAGTCGGGAGTTGTATAGTAACACCCAATCTCCCACTTTGAATTCTCTCTTAAGTATTTTAGCATCATGCCACATCTTCATATTTTCCTTGTAAAGAGGTGAACTTTCATATGCTTTGAACCTAAATTCATCCAACTCATTTAACTGCTCTACTCTCTATTTTGAGGTTTTCGTCCAGTCCAAATTCAGAGCTTTCAATGCCCACATCGCTTTGTGTTCCAATTCGACTGGTAGATGGCAAGACTTTCCAAAAACTAGTTCGTACGGAGACATACCGATTGGATTTTTGTATGTGGTACGATACACCCATAGTGTGTCATCAAGCTTTCGAGACCAATTAGTCCTATTAGCATTCACTGTCTTGGCCAACATGCTCTTGATCTCCCGGTTTGACACTTCAACTTGACTGCTTGTTTGGGGATGATATGGAGTTGCTACCTTGTGTTTCACCCATACTTACTCAATGCTGCTGAGAACCATTTATTGCAAAAGTGGGATCCACCATCACTAATGATAGCTCGAGGAGTACCGAATCTACCAAAGATGTAGCATTTCACAAATTGAACCACACTTTTTCCTTCATTATTTGGAAGTGCAACAGCTTCCACCCATTTAGAAACATAATCTACTGCCACCAAGATATACTTATTACTAAAGGAAATAACAAATGGTCCCATGAAATCTATTCCCCAAACATCAAATAGCTCAACTTCTAAAATGGGAGTAAGGGGTAATTCGTGTCTTTTAGACACTCCACCTTGCTTTTGACATTGAGCGCATTTCTTCACAAATTCGTGTGCATCCTTGTAGACAGATGGCCAATAATAGCCACTTTGGATAACTTTAGCGGTTGTACGCACACCGCTATGATGGCCCCCAACCGGTGAAGCATGACAAGCATGGAGAATTTCTACCACTTCTTCTATCGGAACACACATTCTAATGATATGGTCTGCACATTCTCGAAACAAGTATGGTTCATCCCAAATGTACTTTTAACATCAAACATGAACCTCTTTTGTTGTTAGAAGTTCTGTTCGTCCGGCATTAACCCTCACACTATGTAATTGGCGAAATTTGCATACCAAGGAGGTTGTTTGAGAGTTATCGCAAACACTTGTTCATTGGGGAAAGAATCATTTATGTCAACCTCAGGTTTGTCATTCTCCTTACTCTCTAATTCTGATAAGTGGTCAGCCACCTGATTTTCACACCCTCTCCTATCTTTTACCTCAAAATTAAATTCTTGCAATAGTAGCACCCACCTTATCAACCTTGGCTTTGCATCCTTCTTTTCCATTAGGTAATGGAGTGCAGCATGATCAGTGTGAACAATCATTTTAGTACCTACCAAGTATGCCCGAAACTTTTCAAATGCATAGACTACCTCAAGAAACTCTTGTTCAGTAATAGTATAGTTACGCTGAACATTGTTTAGCGTCTTGCTAGTGTAGTAAATTGGGTGAAATAGTTTGTTGCGTTTTTGCCCCAGCATAACACTCAATGTCATTCCACTAGCATCACACACCACCTCGAAAGATTATGACCAATCAGGACTAATACTGACCGGGGTGGATACTAATTTCTCCTTCAAGCACCAGAAAGCCACCATACAAGAATCATCGAATTGGAATTTCACCTCTTTCTCTAAAAGTTTGCATAGAGGATGTGCAAACTTTGAGAAGTCTTTGATGAACTTCCGGTAGAAACCGGCATGACCTAAAAAACTATGAACCCCCTTCACCAAAATTGGTGGGGGGAATTTCTCAATCACTTCAATCTTCGATTTATCAACCTCTAGCCCCTTTTGCAACACTTTGTGACCGAGTACTATCCTTTTTTTAACCATGAAATGACATTTTCCCCAATTGAGAACCAAGTTTGTCTCCACACATCTATGGAGAACTTGTCCTAAGTGTTCCAAACACGCCTTAAAAGTATCACCCACAAGTGAGAAGTCATCCATAAATACCTTCATTGAATCCTCTACCATGTCAGCAAAAATAGATAACATGCAACGTTGGAATGTTGCCGGAGCATTGCATAATCCGAATGGCATTTTTTTAAAGGAAAAAGTCCCCTAGGGACACGTGAAGGTGGTTTTCTGTTGGTATTTCAGAGCAATGGAGATTTGGTTGTAACCAGAATACCCATCCATAAAGCAATACCAACCTCTCTAAAAGCCGATCAAGTATTTGCTCCATGAAGGGCCTGTGAAAGTGATCTTTTTCAATCCATGTTTAACTTTCGATAATCCATGCATACCCTCCATCCAGTTACCGGCCTCATAGATACAAGCTCCCCCTTTTCATTCGGGACCACTGTGATACCTCCCTTTTTTGGTACACACTGCACCGGGCTTACCCATTTGCTATCCGCAATAGGTTAGATCACACCTGCATCTAACAACTTTATTATCTCCTTCTTCACTACTTCTTGCATTGGTGGGTTCAATCTCCGCTGATGTTCAACACTTGGTTTACACTCACTATCAAGCTAAATTTTGTGAGTACAAATACCGGGAAGAATACCCACTATGTCAGCTATGGTCCAACCTATAGCTTTGTTATGCCTTTGTGACACCTCAAGAAGCAATTTCACCTGCCATTCAAGCAAGTCAGCTACAATGATCACCGATAGAGTGTTATTTTCCCCCAAGAAAGTATATCGGAGATGGGGGGAAGTGCTTTTAATTCCAGATTTGGCGGTTCTTCTGTTGATGGCTTTGTAGGAGGAGTCTCTCTATTTTTCAAATCAATGTCTAACTTCAATGGAGTCTTTGAATACCCTCCCAAACCTGAAAGAGCAGCTACTACCTCTTCATAGCCTTGAGTTTCAAATTCATCATTCTTAGCAGGCACCGCTTCAAGAGGTTTGCTCATGCATATCAAATGGCACATGCTAGCCACCGCCTCATCAATAACATCAACGGTGGACACCACATGAATATCACTTGGGTGTTTCATTGATTTACAAACATTGAAGGTTACTTCATCTTCATTCACCCAAAACTTCAATTCTCCGCTTTCAACATCCACCAATGCTCTTCCGGTTGCTAGGAATGGTCTTCCCAAAATAATGGGAATTTCAGCATCTATTTCACAATCTAGAATGAAAAAATCAGCCGAGAAAATGAACCGATCGACCTTCACCAAGATGTCATAAAGTATCCCCACGGGATGTTTGATTGAACGGTCTGCCATTAATAGTCTCATTGTGGTTGCTTTCGATTCACCCAACCCCAGTTGTTTGTAGATCACATAGGGGATTAAGTTGATGCTTGCTCCCAAATTGCATAAGGCTTTAGCGAATTCGAGCATGCCAATGGTGCAAGGAATGGTGAATGCCCCAGGATCTTCTCTCTTTTTGATAAGCTCCTTAGTCATAATTGCACTACAACTATGGGAAACTTCAATTGTCTCAAAATCCAAGCTCCTTTTCTTTGTGACTAACTTTTTCATGAACTTGCCATATCCCGGCATTTCCAACAATGCCTCCAAAAGGGGGAGATTAATTGATAATGTCTTAAACACCGATAGGAACTTCTTGAACTTCTCATCCTCATTCTTCTTCTTTAAGCGTTGGGGAAATGGGGGAGGTATTTTGTGTAGAGGTTGCATGACTTTAGGGATTGGAATGTGTTGTTCCACTTCTTTTTGTGGTTCTTTGGCAATGCTTTGATGGATAAATATGTCTTGTTCTCCATGCCTTATTATCTTCATGCTTTTGAGCTTCTTCATTTCCCTTCTCATCATCTATTGCTACTTTTCCGCTATGAGTAACCACAACCAGCTCTTTATTGTTATTTTCTATTGTGAACTTTGGTTTTAATTGTGCTGAAAGTAAACTCAACTGACCTTCAAGTATCTTGATGGCATCGGCATGAGAGTTCACTTTACTGTTCAATGATGAAAAGTCATCATTCATCCCCTTCAACAAATCATCCGAACCTTCAACTTTATCATGTATGAGTGACAACAAGTCATTTACTCAAGGGCTACTTGCACTCCCTTTCGATTTTGGGCTCTCACTCGAGTGAGTGTGGTTCTCATCATGATCATCTTCCCTTCTCCAATAATCACATTGATCAGCCCAATCTTGATAGTATCCCCTTTGCTCTTCTCCTTTGTGATAGTTCCAACCTTGATTTCTACCTTGTTGTAGATAGCATTGGTAGAAACCCTCCTCATATCTCTTGGAGTTCCAACCTTGATTCTCCCCCGGCCTTGAGTAACCGGAAGAAGAACCCTCCTTAACTCTAAATACTCCATATGTCCTCTTCATATGCTCTTGTAGAAATTCCATTTGGGTCAACATCTTCTTGATTTTTTCATCCCTCTCTCTCTTTATCAACTTGCTCTTATGTTAATCTAAAACAAAATAGAGAGACTTGATCCTCTTGGGTGTACCACACTTGGTTTATTTTAGTCATGTCATCAAGAAGGAACGAAGCCACCTCAAATGATTGTAACATTATTCCTCCTCGTACCAATTGATTAGCCACTCCTTTAGTAACCGAATCAAGACTCCGATAAAAATATTGGAGTAACAAATCATTTGGTAGCCCATGAGTTGGGTATTTAAGTAAGAGTTTCTTAAACCTCACAGACGTTTTGTGGATGGGTTCCCCCTCCCGTCGCTTGAAACCTTAAATATCATCTCTAAGTTTCATCATCATTGATGGAGGAAAGAACCTTGTATTGAATGCTATAATCAGCTCCTCCCATGATGTGATGGAATTTTTTGTTAACTCGGCTAACCACTTACTAGCTTCTCCTATTAAGGATAGTGGAAATAACCGCTGCCGAATTGACTCTTGTGACACATTTTTTGAATGAAAATGGGCTGCACACCTCTATAAAATTTCTTACATGCTCATGAGGGTCTTCGTGTTCTAGCCCTCCATATAGCCCTCTCGTTTGGAGTAGATGTAGAGTTGTGCTAGTGACTTCAAACATTGCATTCTTATCAGCTTGTGGGATGCAAATTGCACCCATCCTACCCGATTGAGGTGGGTTGTAAACACTATTGATGACGTCGATTCCACACCGATGACCTGCTTAGCTGTCATTCATCTCTTGCTCACTCATGTTCAGTTCTGTGTAGTCCAACCAACACTTACACAAAGCAGCTAAAGCTAATTCAACTACAGCTAACAAAGTCGACAGTATCAAAACTTCAATCAAAGAACTATAAGTAACGCTACTCCCCGATAGCGGCACCATTTTTATTTAACGTATCAGGACACTTCATCCAATACTAAGTGCCACCGATCGTTAGTCAGTAATTTAACCTAACTAAGTGAGTTGGGGTCGAATCCCACAGAGAATTGTCTTTCTTTCAAATTCAATGATAAAAGTATGACAACAATCTTTTCAATTGAATACTAGTTACACCTTTTTGGTTTTAATTTCAAATACCAAATTTCGATTATCACTTCCAATTTCACACTTCAACACGAAATGATCAAATAGTAAAGTAAGACTTGGGGTAATGACCAACCAATTGTAAAATTTTAACTTAGTGGGTGAAGATTAGTGCGAACAATAGGATAATTTGTCGTGGGTAGGTCGGACCATATGTAAAGTAACTTTCTCTGGAACAATTACCTTTTCTGTGTTAAATTCCCTCGAACTTCAAAATTAACCAGAAGATTCCCAGCCCTTGGTCTTCATCAAATCCACTCTCTCAAGCTGGATACAAAGGATAGATCCCATGTTTCACTCTCTCAAGATGAAATCATGGTAACTCACTACTAAGGATGCTAAGTTTGCTACATTGGCTCTGTACCTCTCTCCCGAGCAAGCGCACAACACTGAACTAGATACACTAAACATACCACTCGATCTCAAAACACAGCGGCAACTCAGACCCACTTCAAATTAATGCTATTATTTGCAATTCAATGACACCCACTTAGTAAAACTCAACATTTGGCTTCATAGTCAAAACCCCAAGAAAAGGGTTTTAGCCACTCATAGCAAAAATAAGAAAATCAACATCTGCCATATTTTCTACAGCTGGGTAATTGAAATTTAAAAGTTAGAAATTACTAAAAATCTTCTCTCTTACAAAATCTCAACCAAGAATCTTGTTAAAATCTCTTGAAAACCACAATGGTAATGTTTTTTCTCTCAATTTTCTATCTCTCCCATTTCTGAATGCTTTCTCTATCTGGCAAAAATCAATTTAAACAAATCTGACGTGTAGCTGTTTAAGACCACTCAGCGAGGTAAGTCGGGCTTCGCCGATTGTTCTTTATCTCGCCTTCATTCTTCACTTTTTCTTAGTCCGGCTACTATAACTTTAGGCGATCCAGATCGAGATCGCCAAATAATTCTACGAGTCGACCTTTTTCTTTCTATCTCGCCCATCAGCACTTATTTGAATCTTCTTCAGCACTTTTGGCGACCTAGTCATCCTTCGCCGAATGGATCGGCGACACGCCGAATGGAACTGTTGCTCGCCAAAATTACTCCAAGTTTAGCTCCAGCATTTTGTAACTTTAGGCGGTAATGTTGCAATTTGGAGAATTACTGACTGACATTGGCGATTACCAGACCTTCATTTCTTTATTGTTTTAGCTTGATTTGTTCCTTTTTGCACATTAATACCCATGCTTCGTTCATAAATCCAAATACCTGAAACTCAGGGACTTTACATCAGTTATTGGCACAAAACATGCATTTGAGGACACTAAGGACCCGTTTTGTAGGCGGTATTCGACAAAATAATCCATGGATTAAAATTTAGTCCATTTAATACATTGTTTGGTTACTTTATTTAATTTAATACATGGATTGCTTATCCACCATATGTGGTTTTATCTTATCCCTACAAAATGGAGGGATAACTAATCCAAGGTTTGTTAAACCTTGGATAAGACCCCTATATGACTAAACTAACCCCTTATTCTTTTCCCTAAATTCTTTCGTAATTTAATTTCCTTTTTATTTATATTGGAATGGTTATAAATTTTCTTTTTTAATTCTCCAAATCCGTTTAGTGTAATTTAATGATGTCACTAATATTTTTTTCTCCATTTTTTCTTGAATTTTTTTTTATTCAAGATAGTTTGTCGATTACCCACTTGAACTATTTGTTTTAAAAAAAAAAAAGCTTTAGGTATTAAACAATTTAAGTAGTCTTAAATCTAAGTTAAGTTTAAGATATACTTGACCAACAAAAAAGTAGAAACACACCGTGTCATTGATTATCTTCTTAGTGGTACATCACACCTTAAAATTAATAACAATTTTATGTATGCATACACACACACACAAACACACACACAGACACACACATATAAATACATATATATATGTATGTATGTGATTGATTTAACTAATTAAATGGAATACAAAATCCTAAAAAAAAAAAAGTTTGGTCCGGCGGTTATCTACCTTGTCTCAATTACATGAAATAAACTCTCATAATAACACAAGGGTATAATAGGAGAGAATTGTTTTTTAGAGTTTTAAGTCAAACACGAAGAGTTGATGAGCGTGGGATATAGATTCAAAACAGCTATGTGTGTTGTCTTCGTGTACCTCCACCTACAGGGCTGGCTGTGCCCACCATCTTTATCTTTGTCTCCCCGTCCTACCGGGGTCCACCTCTTGCTCTTTTATAGTAGTCTTTGTAAATATCCTTTGGGATTTTTACCCTATCTCCACTTTCCTAACCCTCGGAGAACTCTATCCTTAGTCTAATGAAAACACATTAGGAAAATGGTAATTTTAGATCCCTTGTTCCCTTAGGATTAGGAAACCTATATCCATGACGAAACTTTCCTCTTCCACCGCTTGTTCCTCATCATGCTGATTCAAGATTACTTGGACAAAGGTTTGTTCCGGATAGCAGACTGACCAATGGGAATCGAGTTTCTTCCTCACGCGCCCGTCGCCGCCCGGCCCGCGTTAGAGGGGAAGATTAGCAAAGCGGGAAAAGAAAGAGGGAAGGGGTTGATGAATATGTTAGGGAAAAGGCTGAGGCTTACGGCGATGCTGTTCTAACTGACATATTC
>JAJOOO010000118.1:0-27423 GCA_029582685.1 Solanum piurae | reverse complement strand
TTCAATATATATTTTTTGTTCGCGTAGTATGCTACTGGAAGATTAAATTTTTTTATTTTCCTTAGTTTCGTATTCCAATCCTCTTTGAATCAACTTTTCCATTTTCGAATGTGATGTGTTTCGGTTCGTCATCTTCCCAACATCCTAAGGAAGTGAACTTCTACTCTTTGAATAATAATAATAATAATAAAAACCACATGTTGCAGTAGGTTATTTATATGTCTAAATTATGAGTAAGGTTTAAATAGCATGTTATCCCCTCCTTTTGGTGTTAAATCCATGTTAAAGCTTTTTGGCAAAGTTTAAATTAAAATGGGTTGATAAACTGATTAATTCAAGCTTTTGACTACTGGTCCTTTATCGATCCTCCATGTTAAGTCTCTTTTGGTTTAATAAGATCATTAGTTGTGTGTTTATACTGCTTAGCATCTTAAATCTGTCTGGTTTGATAATCTTTATATCCATCTTTCATGTGTCCATCGGTGTTCTGTTTTCAACTTTAATTATTTCGTTTACTTGCAATATTGTTAGCATTTGTCTATAAGAAGTTAGATTTTAGATAGTTAAATTACCATGTGTTTTTGTCCAAAGAATCTGCCTTAGATTTGCAGTCAATAGATATAAAATAGGCGATCTTTGGTAGCTTAATATATGATTTATTTGGGTTAAGCTTTAAGGCAGTGGCTTGCATAATATTTGAACTTGTTTTCAATTCTAAGTGTAATGGTATTTTATTTTATCTTTCGTATGAATAACCTTTTTCCAAGGAAACGTGCTCCATTCTCATATATAATGTCACCCTCTAATAAAATATTATTGAATGATAAAGTAGTTTATATTTTAATTCCTTGACTTCAGTTATTTAAATTGTATTGAAAGAATGTTGGTTCTAACTTTCTTTATATTTGTTTGTCATATGTGACGTCTATCCGAGTCCATTGTGGACTCCTTTATTCTTCCCATTGCATCTCGAGTTTGGCCACGGAGGTCTAAACTCTTCTTCTTCGAGTTGGCCTCGTCAATTATTCAGTATACATGTTGAATCTACGCAGAAGAAAGTTGGTCAAAAGCCCAAAAATACATCAACAGGAGCTCACTTTTGACAACGGTGAATCTAGGCCAAAAGGGCCCAGATTCAGTTTCTCCTTTCTTTAAAATTATTTAGTTGTGATTATTTATTATTTGTTGTTTATTAACTCTAACTTTAGAATTATTAATTCCCCAAAAGATGAACTATATTCTTTATGTTAGTTTATTTTAATAAAATTTCATTTTTTATCAACTGTTATACTTTATTTGATAATCTTTAGTCAAAATTTTTATTTATTCATCAATTAATTTAAAATAGTTTATCATGATTAATTAACCAAATTGGTTTAAATTATTATTTCTAAAGTGATTCAAATAAATTCTTACATAATCTATTTTTTTTTATGTTTTAATTTTTATCTCTTCGTTAAAATGTTAATCTTAAAGGTCATATTTTAGTGCTAATCTTAACCTATTTTTCAGAAGTATTTGATCACTTTCAAATAATTAAATTAGTTTCATTTTCCTAAAAAAACCCAAAAAATCTTTTTTTGTACACATAATTATTTTTTCTCAAAGATAGTCAAATATTTTTAGTCAAGTCGTTGGATAACCGCATGTTAGCAGCCACTTTAAGTGCTAATACCTTCTTAGAGTAGAAATAAGAACCTTTTACCCATTTTCTCTAAATTTTTAAATGTTTATCTGTTATGGTCTTTTTAAATTAAGTTTTCTTAATTTCTTTTAAAAAATTAAGTGGTGACTCTTTTCTAAGTATTTTTCTTAAATTGTTTTATACTTAGAACATTTCAAAAAGTGATTTTTCTAAACATAGTAAAATTACGGCATAACACTTAGTATATTCAGCAATGTTTTGAGATTCAGTAAACTATTTATAAACGTTTCTTTCAATTTGATGCTTATGTATGCTCAAGTTAGTCTTCCGCTTGTAGTCAGCCAGGATGAGGATTTTCTTGGGGATCAACAATGATTCTTGAGTGTCGGCCACGTACAGGGTGTAGGCTCGGATCATGACACAATGATTATGCAGTCTGACTTTCCGAGTCATCAATGGTCATATCACAATATGATCTCAGATCTATTTTTCATAATGACAACTTAAATACAAGTAATTTTAATAGTTTTAAGGGGAACATTAATGACCCCAAATATATTATTTTACATTGAGAAAGAAGTATTATTTTTAAGAAAAATATAAAGAGTTTTCACAGTAGTTCAGAAATATTGAGTACAGTTTTGTTACCTGTTAAAGGGACCCTTTTGAGTAATTATCTCAACCCACTGAGTATTTTACATGGTCATACAAATATATATTTTGGGAGTAGTATTGAGCATCGATATGGGGGAGAGTTCAGACAACTTTTCACCCCCATAAACTATGTAACCAATGTAAATAGGATGGTATCGCAAGACAGGCGACTCCTCACCTGCCTCAAGAAGGCCTTTTGGCAGATCCATCAGTTCAGTTGTGTCCTATACTCTGGCAAGGTATAGGGCGGCTCTGGAAACGTGGGTAAGACGTTGTATCATCACAAGGCTCATTGTGATGGTTGTTGGTTAGAGAAAATCCCAGTAAAGTAAAGTAAAGTATATTTTTATGTATACATTTTAGTCCGGTATTTACTATTATTGCATTCCTACAGTAAGAGCTTAAATGATTTTCATCATTATTTATACAATATTTCAGTTGAGTTATTTTCATCCTTTCAGTGCAATTATTTGTGTTAGACAACTCTATTACATACTCATACATTCAATGTACTGATATAATTGGACCTACACCATTTCATGGTGTAGATTCAGGTACTTAGGATCCTCAACAAGAGATCCGTTGAGATCACATCATACGATTATCAACTTTTGGTGAGACCTCCATACTTTCAGAGGAATTTAGTTTATGATTTGTTAGTAGTAACCTTTGAGGTGTCGTGGGTCTTTTTTCGACACCTATCTTCTTTATATAGTAGAGGCTTCATAGATAGATAGTCTTGATCAATCCTGTAGCATTTAGGTTCAGATATTTTATTTAAAACTTTATGTTTAATACTCAATATTTTCAGATAACTTTAAGATTTAATAAGGTATTTTTAAATAGTTCTTCAGTTTTGATGCTTGTGTATGATTGAATTAGTCTTCCGCTTGTAGTCAGCCAGGATGAGGGTCACTTGGGGACCAACAATCATTTTCAAGTGTCGGCCACATTCAGGGTATAGGCTTGAATCGTTACACAACCATGGGATCAACAAGATCCAAATTGCTCTACTATAACAATAAGAGGGTCATAATATTCTCCAAAATAGCTACACAACAACTGCCAAACACGGAGAAGCAATAGCTACACCAATGAAATTAAATAGAAAGAAAAATTACCCAAAATAAAACTATTGTTTGGGACTTGAATAATGATGCTTTAGACCTGTTAATTCGATCTCTGCCGTTCAAATCAAAGACCAAGATGTTAGGAACACTTTATAGAAGTTTCATCCTAATCCAATAGTTAACAAATCAGCAAACACAATTTGAAGGTTGTTCATCGGAGATAAAAACTACATCAAAAAGAATTTTTTTCTTCTCTCTTCTCTCTAGTTGAAAACTCTCTCAAAACCCTCTCTGGTGGGCTAATGTCTTTCAAAGACAAATACTAACGAGCATTAAATAATTCTCATAATAGGTGGTACTTTCTCCTTGTAAAGATATGACACCTGGGCCTAACTCAATCCCAAAAGTTGGTTCCTGAGGATAGGATTGCCCAAGTTCATATAAGGAAACCACCAGTATATTCTCCAATCAATGTGAGAATTTTACCTACTCTAACAGCCCCCTCCCCACTTCACGTCCAGGTCCGACTGGAGTGTGGACCGAGAGCCCAAACGTGGATGAACTTGGCTCTGATACCATGTAAAGATATGTCACATGGTTCTAAATCAATCCCAAAAGCTAGCTCATGATGGGAGGATTGTCCAACTCTATATACTGAGACCATTAGTCCATTCTCCAACCAATGTGAGACTTTTACCCACTCTAACACTACTAAAGTCAAAACCAACTCCAAATAGGACTAAAAATTCAATCTTTCTCTAAATAAAATGAGAAACCAAAAGAGAATAGAATTATGCCATATGTTTTTGGCTGGAAAATGGCCATATCCCAACAGAATTTATGTAACGACCCAAAATCAAAGGTCATGATGGAACACACCCCAAGAACCCAAAATGATGTGTAAGCCAAAAGATATACACATACGAGACTCTCAAAGGGAAGTCAGGCCATAAACGATAGAAAAATTATAGGGAATATCCCAAAACTTAGTAGTATAAGTATAAAGAGCATCTAATACATTTCCAAAATCTAAAACACAACTTAAGTCTTCGAAAAGAAAGTTAAATACTTTAAATGATACATGGAGACTAATGTGATCCGAAAGTAGGATCTCACCATAACTCTGAAAGGGAGAACTTTGTTGGATCCAATCAACTACTACGAGGCTCACCCTGGCTAGAATCTATATCAAAGGGATAACAGAAGTATGGAGTGAGTACAATCCGCATGTACTTAGTAGGTTAGACTAACTGAGTATAAGCAACTAAACAAATTTAAGAAATAAACTATGAACCTTCCACATACACACAAAAAATTCTCATTCCGACATCGGTGCCGCCAATTTGTATAGAACAACGTGAATAAAGTAAACACATAAGAGTACATATAATAAGTAAATCAACACAAAATCAAGTCACACAACACACAAGACTGGCCAATGCTATGCATTGCGATGATGAAATGATTTGGTAGTGCCAAGGTCATCGAACGACTTGTCATATACACCTTGCCGAGCCTCTAGCTTCTAGACAAGGACCCATGGGGGACTCGCAGTCCATATAGCAATCTCAATGTTTCATCAACTTGCCATCTCAACATGGTCAAGGATATAAGTAAGGTGTCACATTTTCTTTCGATAGTATATCTCCACTTTCTCATATTTCCATGAACAATGATATGTTGCATAAGGATGAATGCATCATAAAACATACAACACAAGGCATAATCAGTTCATTAAGAGTTATAGATAGCATCACGTTCTCAAACTCAACAAGTCATGAAATAAATGTTCAAACGATAGGGATAGTGGAGGAATCCATTTAAAACCAACCTTTTACCGCCACTTAGAAAGCATTTTTGTTCATTTTTAAGGTGGTTCAAAAACAAACTCAAACCCCTACCTGAGCATCTTCACATCACATATTGTAACACATCGGATTTGAGAAAATAGAAAATATGCAGCTTTCCAGACTTGGTGCAGGAACCACGGAAGCCATCGATGGTCTGTGGTCTGACACACGGTCCGTAGGTGGGGTTCATAATTGGAAACTAAATATTTATGGTCTCTGACCTCACCCACGGTCGACCAGGACGGTCTGTGGTTGGGCCTACGATCCTTAGGTGAGGGTTAACAACCAATTGGAGGGAATTGGCAGTTGAGTCAACTTTAAACGGTCATATCTTTTAGCACTGAATGAAATAAGTGGCCCATGACCTATCAAATGAAAGAAAATTGAATTCTCTTTCCAACGCCACCGAGTTTGCTAAAATCCCAACTCGGAGTAAAAAATTATGCTCATTTTAGTGAAGCCCTGTTGGGTAGAGCTTGATCGACAACCCCTATGACGGTTCGTAGGTGCCTCCGCGGATGACCTTCGTCAGCTTTTAAGTTAGGGTCATTTAGGTCTTTTTCCTATGTGTTGGGACCCTTAAACTACGTCGTTTTACTTAGTTTAAGCCTAATAATCTAGTCAGACATACCCAAAACCATTATTCACCAAAAATCACCCAAACTTAGTGCAAAAAGGAGAAGAAAGAAGCGATAGTTTCCCAAGAACAATCAAAAGATTTGCTTCAAGTTTCATCCCCGAAATCGAAGGATTTCTCCATAGATTTCACCACCAGGTATGTGAAATTTCACTAGTGGGTTCCTTTCATCTACTAGGTCCCTAGAATTTAGTCAGATCCTTGATTATCTATATCTTGTTTAGACCTAGGGTTTCTAGAAACTTTAGATATTTGTTGTGATTTAGTTGTTATAGTGTTCCTAATTGAATTATCATTTTTTCTTGGAATCGTTGTTAAATTCCTTGTATGAAACTCATAACCCTAGTTGTGTAGTTTCTTTTAGTTCATGAAATGCATGCACTTGCTAGGTCAGTAAAATAGATAATCATGCTTCAGTTTTTGAATGTCACTTCATCAGTATATAATTGTTACCTTCTCAGATTTTACATGTCAGTATTTTGAGCTATATAGCATTTCAATATTTCAATCATAATGTGTCATACATATATTTAGATGGAAGTAGACATAACACCGAGTTGGACTAGGGTTCAGCATACTCATTGTTTTATTTAAAAATAGATTTTAGATTGGTTTAAGAGTCGCCACTTAATTTTTAAGGGAAATTAAGAAAACTACTTTTTCAAAAGATTAAAATAGGAAATCAGTTGAAAATATTTAAAGTGGGTTCGGGGTTCATATTAACATTTCAGGAAGGGTTTTAAAGCACCCGAAATGCCCGCTAACATGCGGTTATCCGGCAATTAATTATTTGGCTAAAATAATTTTAACTTAGCTGAACTTGCAAAATTGAACTATTTTGTTAGTTACCATTTTAAGGGAGAAAAATAAAAATAAAATAAAAAAATATTGAAATATTATCTAAGTGGAGTATTTTGTAAACTTATTTATTTATTTTTTAGGTAAAGTAAAAGATGAATAGCTTAGTTAAGTAAGTAACTCAAAATGGGTGTCGTTCGGGTATTTGATTTTTTTTATAAAAAACTTAAGATTAAGTAGCAGATATCGACAAGTAAACAAACACGATAAAGCAGAGAGGGAAAGAGACTTGGGCCCAAATCTAGTTTTCCAGTCCGCCTGGGCCAATATTTGGGCCTATTTCGTTTTGGGCCAAAGGTCCATTTGAGTGGCACCTGTCCGAAATTAAAAGAAGTAATTTTCTTTGGGCCTTTGGCCCATCCTTTACCTGTCCTAAACTTCTAATAGAATATAAATAATTAAAAGACAAGGGGTTGGGACCAAAATATTTAAATAATAAAGAGTGGGCCTTCGGCCTAATCTTTTCAACACTTGATTTCTTGCACATCTTTCAGCTCCGGGGCCTGTTCGTCAGTTTTAGTGGCTGGCTGACCCGAATGAAGGAATTGGAGTCTTTACGACTCTCCCGAAATACAGGGACGAAATGGAGTCTGTGAGGACTCAGACAGATTTTGCATGCGATAAAAGGGTAGATATAGTAAGAATCAATTTGAGTCCATATGAATCATAAAAATACTATCACTAATAATACACGCATGCAGGCATAAGATTTGGTATCCTCACAAAAGAAATAAATAAATTCATAAAAATAGGGAACAAAGAGGGGCAAGAGCTTTGCATGCTGATAAAAGAATGGCAGCTAAGACATACTGAGGAACAACTATTTCAAAGCTCAAATTACCACATAATCTACTCATGTTAGTTAAAACTAGTATATTTTTTATTATTATTATTATTATTTTATCTTTTTTTTTAAAACACTATTGGACACTTAACCAGTGGACAAATGAATGCTGAACCAACACTAATCTCATTTGAGGATTGAAACATGGGGATAAATAATCCATACAATAGACCCAAACCATACTACATGTGACTAAGCTACTAAAATCAACTAATCTTATGCAAAAAATCAGCGTGTTATGCATATGATAGTCAATGCCGATAAACTCATGTTTCAAGGTATCTTAAAGGGCAAAAATTCAAATTTTAGCAGAACTGAAAGTTGAAATACGAAATTCCAGCAAGCTTTTAAAACTTGGCAGATAAAATAAGAAAGAACACATGTTTTATTTGACTCCACCTGCTAGTGTAGATATTTTTCGACTGAAGATCGAATGACATGAAAACACAACTTGATCTAAACAAGTTAATAGGCTAGACAACAAGAACGTTCAAGAAATAGGCGAAAACTAAACGACTAGAACAAAACACGACTACACCAAAAAATGAGACAACGAGACTTACCAAAGCTATGCCAGAAATATTTTTTAACCCAACTAGAAGTTGAACAAGCTACATTGATCTATCTAAATCATGGAACTCGATGACTTAAAGTACCGAGAACCATTCGAGAAGAATAGACGGGAAACATGATGACCAAGTTACGATACACACATGGAGATATGCTAAGAACACATTTCTAACTCAAGCGAAAATGCAAAACTATTGCATACGACACAACAAGAACCCACAGATTATGAAGAAACATTCTGAAATCGATTCACAAACATGCTATGAAAAGCGAGTAAACCAACAAACAACAAGCAAGAACCAACTTTCCAAAAATCCAGGCATACACGTTCGCGTCCTACGAAACGGGAGATACAGAGAAAGAAAGTTATATACCTTTTCGGGGGCAGCGAATGAGACAATGACGAGCAAGGGACGAGCAGCGACCTTCACACAGATGCGAGACACTAACAAAGAAACAACGAGCTCGACCAAAATCTTGACCACAACTGGAATCAGAGGGAGCGCTAGCTGCGAAATAGGGCAGAAGAACTAGAATCCACTATCTTCTATGCTTTCTTAATGTATTTTTGTATGTATTTTTGACTACTCTGCTCAAGGCACTTTTAATATTTTTATTTTGCTCTCACCAAAATTTTCAACTCCCAAAATCCCCCCTTGACAATGAATAAAAGGGAATACATATAGTGATTTTTTAGGGCTGATTGGGGGGAAAATTTCGGGTGAGAAATGGCCTATTTCAAAATTCAAACCTCCAAAAAAAAATAATCCTTTCACCGTTAAGGATAAACATCCTTTTTTTTTATCAAGTTTTGTCCCATTCCGGAAGAGGAAATGGGATAGCCGCGTGCTGCTGCTACTGTACTGTTCGAGAGGGATGGGAGTAGAAGACACGCACTACTGCTGGAGCTCGCGTTGCTTTCTGCTTGCTGTTGTGTGTGTCGACGCGTTTGGACTGTTGTTGTGATGTTTTTTCGTTGGAATTGGAAGGGAAAGGGGATGGGGTCGGCTGGTACTGCTTGCTGTATGTATTGTATTGTTGCTACTGTGATGTGGTTGTTGTCGGTTTTATTGGAATTGGGTTTGGTGGGCTGGATTATTTAATGTATCATTGTTGGGCTGGGAATTGGAAGGAAATGGGAGTGCTACTGAAATTTGCAAATAGGGCCCAATTTTAGTTTATCACAAATGGGTTTAGGGGATTTGGCTAATAACTAAATAAGATGAATTAATATAAATTAATTATTGATCTTCTTAATTTTAACGAAACAAAATAATTACCTTAATAAACTAATTAACTCAAAATATAAGCTATTAATTAATTAAGGTAAATAACCAAATGTTTAAATAAAATTAAAATCCTTTTGAGACAATCTTCGAATACTCGTAAAATATACTAATTAGACACATAATTATATAAAATAACATATTTATTATTTTATAATTTATAACAATGAGAAAACTACTTAAAATGACTTGAAAAAATATTTTGAATCTTATAAAGTCAATTATTTCAAATCATTTAGAATTTAGGAAGCTCGATGATTAATTTATATTGTGGGGGTCCAAAATTGGGTGTCAACAACTGTCCCTCGTTTGACTTGGATTGATGAAAGAAATCCGAGTCAAATGAAATTGACAGATCCAATTTTGATCGACCATATACTCATCTTTTCAGAAAAGAGCTTTTCAGTGCGGACTTTAGGAATTATGGTCGAACCCCGAAAATGGGTTTCCTACATATCTCAGGCTATATGAGAATTCATGCCACTTATAGTTCGATACACTTGATTTGACGCACGATTTGAAAGAATTCAAAAGTCATCCCGATATCAGATTATGAAGAGACCGAAATGCTCGGGAATAAGATTTGAGAGGGAATGTTGGAATACAGCTGAGTTTCAACATTGATCCCGCCTACATATCCCATGATTTAGGGAATCAGGCTGCTTGTAGTTAAACTCGATAGGTTGAAAAGGAAATCTCTTATGCTAAGATATCATTTGGTCCAGGACGAGTGACAAGGTAAATTGAGCATGAAAAAATAGGCTCGCAACCTCTTAGCCATGAGTGTGACCTGTTTCACACCCATAAATAAGAACTTACACAGACATAATTTCCAAAGCTCTTGGGGCATTGTCACTCAGATTGGAAAGTTGTTTTCGATAGAGACTAAGAATTTCTGGATGCAAAACTGAAACCGACAAAACCAAAGATAAACCGACATGCCTTCTGATAGGGGTGTGGTTTGATTGTGGTGGAAGTCGCTCCTCTGCTCGCGTCCTAAGAGTTTGGCACCCCTCTTTGGACTATGTCCGAGTTCACTGCTAAGAAAAAGTTCCACGTTGTGCTTCATCCTTTTTTGATGTCGTCCGCACATGTGGTTTGTTTTGAGAAGTCATCCTCTCGGATGCTCTCGACAAAGACTGAGATAAAACTCATTAGCATAAAAATGCAATTCGAATGGAGAGATAGTGTCTTTCACCGTATCGACACTTAATTTCTCTCCTTGAACATTGACGTCAACTTTATCGAGTTTGACGTAAAGCAAATAAAGCTTGTATACTATATTTTCAATATAATCTTCAATGCACTCTTCTTTTGATGTCGAAGCAATAAAGTAGGTTGATGTAATATGTTGATGGTTTTTCTTGACGTCGTTGTTGATAGTTCTCTTGATGTCGTTTTTGCAAAAAAAAAATGATGCAGTTGATGTTGATCCTCTTGTGATGGGTAAATCTTTCTCTTGCTATGCATAACTTTTCTCTTGCGATGCATGACTCCTTTCTGCGATGCTTGAGTTTTCTCTTGATATGCATAGTTTCTTCTTCTTGCTATGCATAAATCTCTTTCCCGCGATGCATGAATTCTTTTTCGTGATACATGAATCCTTCTCTTGTTATGCGTGAATCTTCGCGATGCATGACTTCTTTCCCGCAATGCATGAATCTCTTCTCTTGCAATGCATGAATCTTTGGATGATGCCTCCCTGATACCGAATGAAGATGATGCTTCCCCGGACAACATATGTGATCTTCTGGGTATCTTTTGGATGGCGGTATTGTCTTAATCGACAATATAAATAAAAATGAACCTCAAAGTAGTGGTATCATCTCATTTGACAATACGATATAAATGACTCTCCGAGTAGGGGTATTGTCTCATTCGACACTACAATATAAATAACCTTCAGAATAAGAATATTATCATATCTGATAATATAATGCAGATAAACGTCTTCCAGGTAGCTTTAGTTACTGGAAAATAATAATATTACTCTCTTCATGGTTTTCGTTTGTTCCATCTCCAAACATAGTTGCAATGTTTATTATGATCCTTGCTTTGCTAAGAATTTGAATGAAATAATGCTATTCATATTCCCAATTCTTCGGTATAAGAAGCATAAAACTTTTCCTGCATCCACAGATAAATTATCAATTTTGGGGAGCTCTTCGCCCTTTTGACTTCTCCATATTCATTGAATGAAAGAATATGCCGATTTTGAGGTAACCTATAGACCTGCATCCACATAAAAATTGTTAGTTTAAAAATGAACTGATTTGTGTTGATCTCTTCGGTTGTCTGCTCCTTGCCTTGCTATCTCCGATCTCCCGCTTCTTGATAGATAAGACAAAACATTTTTATGTAAAAATAATTGAAACATGAGGGAAAAGTTTTTAAGGAAAATAGATTTTCAAAAGTAATGTTTGGAAAAGGTCACTGCCAATTGTCATGTCACATCAAGCTGAATGAACATCTTTGAAGTTGATGCTTTGAGGTCTATCTGATTACTTGCTGGGAAATATTCAAAGTTGCTCTAAACTGCCGATAAACACTAATGAAATTTTGAGGCCATTCTCAAAATTTCTTTCCCAGTTAACTATCATGGCTTATCTTCAAATATTGATGAACAAACTACGAAATTTTTTAGATTCTCTCAAAAATTTTGTCCCAGTTACAGTTCTCAATGTAAGCTCAGTCTTGACTATGTTGGAGAGATCTTCTTCTTGAGAATTTTTGAGTTCTTCTCAAAAATTATGTCCCAGTTTCTATTGTAAGCACAAAAATAGAAATCTTACGGGAGATATGATCGAGCCGTTGTGGCTCCTACGTATCCCGTTGAGGCAGGAATCAAGTCAAACGTAGTTCCCCTTCTCGAGGATTAACAAAAATAAGAAAAATTACAAAGAAGCTGACCTAGGCCGACATAGGCCACCTATGTATCTCATTCTTGAGAATTCAGGTCGAACGTAGTTCAAATACAAAAGAAATATTAAAAGGGGATAAATGAGTGACTGAGGCCGACATAGGCCGCCTACGTATCTCATTCTTGAGAATTCAGGTCAGACGTAGTTCATTACAAGAGGGATAAAATTCTAAACACAGACGATTACAAGCAAATAGAACGATTACAATGATATGACATAAATACAAACTGAAACTTCACACATAATATCTCTTGACAACATCTGAGTTGATCGGTTTTGGCCATTCGGTGCCATCCATCTCCGATAGGACCAAGGCACCTCCGGAAAACACTTTGTGAACCATGTAGGGTCCTTGCCAATTTGGTGCAAATTTCCCTTTATATTCATCTTGGTGAGGGAAAATACGTTTAAGAACCAACTGACCAATTTCAAATATTCTGGCTCTTACTTTCTTGTGGAAAGCACAAATCATTCTCTGTCGATACAATTGTCCATGACAAATAACAACCATTCTCTTCTCATCAATCAATGCCAACTGATCAATCCGCTTGCGAACCCATTCAGCATCACTCAATTCAGCTTCTTGGATGATTCTCAATGAAGGTATTTCAACTTCCGCAGGTATAACTGCTTCTGTTCCATATACTAGCAAATATGGAGTAGCTCCAACTGATGTTCTGACAGTCGTTCGGTAGCCCATCAAAGCATACGACAACATCTCATGCCAACCTCTGCGATTATCAATCATTTTTCTCAAAATTTTCTTTATGTTCTTGTTGGCGGCTTCTACAAATCCATTCATTTGGGGACGATAGGCAGTTGAATTTTGATGAGTAATTTTGAATTGTTCACATATCTTTCTCATCAAATGACTGTTGAGATTCGCTCTATTATCAGTAATGATGGATTCTGGTACTCCAAACCTACATATCAAATTGTTGCGAACAAAATCAGCTACAACCTTCTTGGTCACTGACTTATATGAAGTTGCTTCCACCAATTTAGTGAAGTAGTCAATGACAACCAAAATGAATCTGTATCCGTTGGAGGCGGCTGGCTCTATTGGGCCAATGACATCCATGCCCCAAGCTACAAATGGCCAAGGTGAACTTATAGCATTAAGTTCGTGAGGTGACACTCGAATCAAATCACCATGCACTTGAAACTTATGACATTTCTGCACTAACTTGCAACAATCATGTTCCATAGTCATCCAGAAATAACCGGCTCGGAGGATCTTTCTTGCCAAAGTGAATCCATTCATGTGAGTACCACAAACTCCGGCATGTATCTGTTGTAGAAGCTTTGCAGCTTCATTAGCATCAACACATCTGAGAAGACCTAAATCTGGAGTCCTCCTATAAAATATTTCCCCACTTGCAAAGAAATTGAGGGCCATACGACATATCAACTTCTTCTGGTTGAACGTTGCGTTCTCAGGATAAGTCCCGGTCTCTAAATACTTCTTGATGTCAAAATACCAAGGCAAACCACCTAGTTCTGCTTCAACATGTGAACAATGGGCATGCTGCTCTTTTACCTCTATATCCAAGGGATCAATATAACTTGTATCTGGATGTTTGATCATCAAGGCAATGGTGGCGAGAGCATTGGCCAACTCATTCTGTGTCCTGGGAGTGTGTCTGAACTCAATCTTGTGGAATCTTTTGCACAACTTCTGTATATACTGCACGTACGGTGTGATCTTTGGGTTCTTTACAGCCCATTCTCCTTGAACTTGGTGAATTAGCGAATCTGAATCCCCAATAACCAATAGCTCGTGCACGTTCATATCAATTGCCATCTTCAGACCGAGGATGCAAGCTTCATACTTGGCCATGTTGTTCGTGTAATTAAATCAGAGTTTAGCTGCCATAGGATAATGTTGACCAGTTTCTGACACCAAGACCGTTCCGATACCTTTCCCTTGGTGATTCGCCGCTCCATCGAAGAACACTCTCCAACCCGGATACACTTCAGAAATATCTTCACCTACAAATGCGACTTCTTCATCGGGAAAATAAGTCTTGAGCTGTTCATACTCTTCATCAACTGGATTTTCTGCAAGATGATCAGACAAGGCTTGTGCTTTTATTGCCTTCTGGGTCACATACACAATGTCAAACTCACTCAAAAGCATTTGCCATTTAGCCAACTTCCCAGTCGGCATCGCTTTGTAAAAAATATACTTCAACGGATCCATTCGGGAGATAAGATATGTGGTATAAGAAGACAAATAATGTATCAACTTCTGAGCAATCCAAGTCACAACACAATATGTTCTCTCCAAAAGAGTGTAAACGGGCCTCATATGGAGTGAATTTTTTGCTCAAGTAATAAATTGCTCGCTCCTTCTTCCCAGTTTCTTCATGTTGACCAAGCACACATCCAAATGCGTTATCTGAGCCAGAAAGATACATCAACAGTGGACTTCCCTCCCGTGGAGGAACCAATACCGGTGGATTGGACAAATAGTTCTTGATGGCATCAAAAGCAGTTTGACATTCTCCGGTCCATTTGGTCAAAGCATCATTTTTCAACAACTTGAAGATTGGCTCACACACCATGGTGGACTGAGCTATAAATCGACTGATGTAGTTCAATCTTCCCAGAAAACTCATCACCTCTTTCTTGGTCTTCGGAGGAGGTAATTCTTGAATTGCTTTGATCTTGGAAGGGTCAAGCTCAATGCCCCTCCTGCTGACTATAAATCCCAACAACTTTCCAGCCGGCACTCCAAAAGCACATTTGGCGGGATTTAACTGCTAATTGTATCGGCGTAGACGATCAAAGAATTTCCTCAAGTGATCCGAAATCTCGCGGGATTTGATTTTGACATTATCTACATACACCTCAATTTCCTTGTGAATCATATCGTGAAAGATGGTCGTCATATCCCTCATATAAGTAGCACCGACATTTTTAAGACCAAAAGGCATCACCCGAAAATGATATACACCCCACGACGTAATGAAATATGTCTTTTCTGCATCTTCTTCATCCATCAGGATCTGGTGATAGCCCGCTTAACAATCCACAAACGACTGCATCTCATGCTTAGCACAATTATCAATGAGAATGTGACTGTTTGGCAATGGAAAATTATCTTTCGGGCTAGCTTTGTTGAGATCTCTGTAGTCAACACAAATTCTGATCTTTCCATCTTTCTTGACAACTGGAACAACGTTGGCTAAGCACGTCGGATATTGCGTTACTCCCACTACTTGAGATTCGATCTGTTTGGTAATCTCTTCTTTGATCTTTAAACTCAACTCAGGCTTGAATTTTTGAGTCTTTTATTTTACTAGACTAAAATCTGGATTAATCGGCAATTTATGGCACACCATATTCGTTCTCAACCCCGACATATCCTGGTAAGACCAGGTAAATACATCAATGTATTCTGTTAGCAAACGGACCAGGTCCTTTCTTTGAGCTTCAGTCAGATGGACGCTGATTCTTACTTCTTTGACACATTCATCATCTCTGAGATTTACAGTTTCAGCTTCTTCAAGATTTGGCTTGTGTTGATTCTCGAATTGTCGAAACTCTTCAGCAACATATTCGGGTACCTCATTTTCTTTTTCATATTCTTCACATTCATTATCACCCGCCTTTTGTTCGAAGCTCATGACATGACATGACATTGGCAGGTTTTAAAATAATATTACTGAAATCATAAACAAACAAAATTAGAATAGTAAAATGTAAAGAAATAAGTAAACAAATTTTGATAAAAGAGGCTTTCATTTAAATTGAAAAACAAGCACAAACTTTGGCCATGGCTAAGGGCCGATTCGCCTTTTTAAACATCACAAGGGGATTCAAAAAACTTCAAACAAGTAATATTGCATAAAGTGTGGGTCTCGGGCTTCTTCCGGACTACCACAGATTTTAAAAGCAAACATAACATATGTCTTTTCTACCAAGCTGCACGGGAAATTAGGAGCGGTGTGGAGGTCCAATTTTGCAACTTCTCCTCAGGTTCTGCATCACGGATGCCCGATGTCCCAGCCTCTTCCTTGATGACCGCATCAATCTCCTAAAAAAGGCCCCAGATTCCTTCCCCGAGACCATCATCATTGACATATCCTCACACCGGGAATGACTAGTACATATGAGGAATTGGCCTGACTAATGCTTGATCAACACTCTTGTTCTTCATCTCTGCTTCGTCATATGTTGGGACATATCCCAAACCAAACTTTGCTCCTTTGGTAGGAATTTGGATAGGCTTGACAATTCCTTGAAAATGCTTTCCCAATCCGAAACCTGGTTCGAAACCGCTCCGGAGCATGACAGTAGCAATCATCTTATACACAGAAGGCATAGAGGGTTGTGGAGCCAAATCATCACCGGTGGCATTTACCAGCTCCACCGTGTAGAAATCACAACATCGAGAGACATCATTAACAATTGGCGGATACCCATTGGAGTGACTCCCTTCACCATAAATGACCAATTCCTGGTCCTTCCAAACAAATTTCATTAGTTAGTGAAGGGTAGAAGACACAACCCCAACCATGTGAATAAACGGTCTTCCCAGAAGCAAGTTGTAGCTGGTGTTGATATCCAACACCTGGAACTCCACGTTAAAATCCACAGGACCCACCTGAATATCCAAGTTTACCGCACCCAATGTGTCTCTTTGCACTCCATCAAAAGCCCTCACATTGACTTAGTTCTGGTGAAGGTTTCCCAAGTCGAATTTCAATTGCCTTAGAGTCGAAAGTGGGCAAATATTAAGACCGGATCCGTCATCGACCAAGATGTGATTTATTATCTTATCTCGACACATACAGGTGACGTGTAGAGCTTTGTTGTGCATCTTGCATTCAAAGGGCATTTCTTCATCACAAAAATTGATTCGGTGTCCTCGAATACCCTGATTTATCATGGCTGCTAGATTATCATTGTTGGTGCCCACGGGCACATACGTT
The DNA here is from genome assembly GCA_029582685.1 of Solanum piurae. Lineage (NCBI taxonomy): Eukaryota > Viridiplantae > Streptophyta > Magnoliopsida > Solanales > Solanaceae > Solanum > Solanum piurae. Next base: position 10,148 of record JAJOOO010000118.1, on the reverse strand, counting down.
TCATCCAGAGCCTTCATCAGAGCCTGCCTATGCAACTGCGAACTCATCAATAAAGGCCATACAGAAATCTGAGCCGGTGTCTTTTCTAGATGCTTCACAATCGAATAATATTTCAACTGCATCTTCCTCCAAAACTCTTCTGCTTCGGCTTCACTAATTGGCCTTTTGGACTGATCTTTCTTCTGCGCTCCCTAGGCTAACTCTTCTGGCATTTAGCATCGGCCGGATCTGGTCACACCCTGGGTAACAACTATTTCAATCACAAACTTTGGTCGGGTAAGTTTCTCGTGGCACTAAGGCAACAACCTTCTTGGGTGCCAGAATTACAAACTCTTTCTTCTCTTTAATGCTCAACAAAGCTACAACCCTTTCTAGTTCATCAGGAGTGATCGGAACTATTGTCTTTGTCACGCACCAATCATCATTTGTCTCTATCATATTGATAGTGATGCCTCTATGATTTGGCAAAGGATTACTATTGACATTGGGCGCGACCGTCTGAAGAGAGACCACGTTCTGGTCAATCAGGTCTTGTATCTTATTCTTCAGGTTGATGCAGTCCTCGGTATCATGTCCAACACTGTTGGAGTGATATGCACCCCTCTGATCAGGTCTGTAAAACTTTGAGCTCGTGTCGACCGACTTGGGCCCCATTGGATGGATATATCCTACCGTAGTTAATCGCTCGAATAGCTTTGTTCGGCTTTTGATGAGCGGAGTGAAATTTCTAACAGGCTTCTTCTCAAATCTAGGACAGGGGGATCGTAACTTCCTTGTTCAAAAGGAGGCATTTGACGATAATTAGGAGCATTTGGACGAGGGGCTTGATATCTGGGATATGAGTTGGTCTGGTAATTTGGTTGTGGAGCTTGGTAGTTTGGAAGGGGGGTATTTTGGTAAATTGGAGCTGGGGTTTGGTACGTTGGGGGATGAGTTTGGTAATTTTCCTGAATGTTAGCACAGTTGGGGGCGACGTTCCGGTAGTGATGACGTGGATTTTGGTAAACTGGAGGGGGAGTTTGGTACATAGGAAGAGGAGTTTGGTAGTTAGGAAGGGGAGTATTTTGATAACTGGGAGGAGGGATAGTTTGATAACTGGGAGGAGGGGTATTTTGATAATTGGGGGAGGGGTATTTTGGTAATCAGCCTGTGCATAACAAGCCGGGTACGAACTCTGTGAAGGTCGAGAACGACCTTGGTACGATGAGGATTTCCCTGGGATCTTCTTCCCCTCATAAGAGATAGAAAACACATCTTATATTTTCTTCTTCAATAAGCCCGAAGATCCGGGCGAGGCAGCAACGCGGGCAATCTTCCTGATTCTCAATCCATCTTCGATAGTCTCACCTACCTTGACTATCTCAGCAAATTTTGCTCCAATGAGCAACATGATTCTGTCATAATATTCAAGCTCTTGCACCCGCACACACACTTCAAATATTTCCTTTTCTGACATAGGAGGTCTAACTCTAGTTGCCTCCTTTCACCACCTATATGCGAATTCTCTGTAACTTTCAGTCGACTTATGCTTCATCTTCTCCAAGGAGTAACGATAAAAAATGATCTCCACATTATAGGCAAATCGTTCAATAAAATCCTTAGCCAGAGCGTTCCAGCTAGACCACTGTCTCGTTTCATGAGACATAAACCATTCTAGAGCCTCTCCGCTCAGACTTCGGCTAAAAAGCCGCATTAACAAAGCTTCGTCTCTCCTAGCTCCCACGAGCTGGTCACAGTAGGACCTCAGGTGTGCTAAGAGGTTCCATGTTCCTCCAAAGATGTCAAATTTTGGCACCTTGAACCCTTTCGGGAGGTCCAAATTCGGGTGAATGCACAGGTCTTCGTAACTCAACCCGGCGACCTCAGGAATGCAGTTCAACTCCTTCATGGCTTTTCTAATTTCCTCCTTCATATCTATCCTGGCGTTTTTTTCCTTTGACCTCCATTCTCTCTCTCTCTCCTCATAGTGGTCGAGCTCCGAACCATGGGCATCATGCTCGTTGGGGACCGGTAGTTGGAAAGTGGCTTTTTGCGGTAGTGGTGGAGCAATAGAGGGACTCTAGCCATTTAAAGAGGAGTGATAGTTTTGGGGGAAAGTCTGGGGGTTGGTATACTGGTTTTGGTGAAGGAGGGAAGTGCATGGGTTATTAGCGTTTTGGCTATGAGGGGGTAGGCCAGTTTGGTGGTTTGCATTGGGGGGAGGGAGTGGTGCTTGGAGGTTGGTATTTTGAGGAAGGGGTGGTGTTTGATAAGAGGCTAAGGTGTAATGGGGGTTTTGGGTGGTAAGGTCAATGATAGAGGGATTACGAGCAGGACTTGAAGGCGGGTTTTGAGCTTGTTCCACGTTAGGAGGGCAAATTTGAGCTGGAGGTCTTCCGTCTGGTTGAGCGTTGACAACAAAAATCAGAGGAGGCAAATCTTATTTTCTCTGCATCTCGACCCTCATCTCAGCAATTTGTTGCATTAACTGCAAGATCAGTTAATTCTGATCGGCAAGGGCGGGCTGAGCCACCACGACATCAGTAAGGCTGGTTTCTTCGTTGTTATCACCCATTGCTGCTTTTCCCTTTTATGAACTTTGACTGGGGAAGGAATTTGTAGGGCCTTTAGATCTAGTGAAATAAGGATGATCGACCAATGTATCAACACAGATCAGTTCTAACTACCAGTAGAGAAAAACAACTCAAAGGCAAATATGTTAGTATTAGTTCTGGACGAATAATGCAAGATATCACATAGAAGGCATATAAACACATAAAAGTTTCTTTGTTTGAGAACATGTTAACCCACGAATAATGGGGACTGATATTTTGAACAAACAAGAATTTGCTCATTTTATTTCGAGGCTGGTGACTCAGAAAGGTTGAATTGCGTTGAGCTAAGGTCTTCTTCCTGCATCTCTCGGTATCTGTTGATGTGAGTTCAATGTTTCCTTGTAGCATGAAAGGGGGAAACGAAAATTTTAAAAGTAGGGGTTGGGTCTTGAAAGGCTGCCTACGTATCTCCAAAGGAGAATTCAGGCCCTACGTAGTTCGAATACAAAAGGAAATTCTCATTCTCATTCATTCATTTGATTGATTACAACGAAAGTGAAAAGAAAACACGCAATAAAGCTCATAAAACAAAGATATTGCCTTCAGAAAGGCTTCTTCTTCTGACTGCTGCATTAACCACGGGGGGTAAACTCATATGCTTTGAGGATGATTTTTCTCGTTCCCTTCTTTCCACCGTCCCTGGAAAGGAGGCTTATAGACAATTTGCTCCTCAGTATCTTTTTCAATAGCTCCAGGGACAGTGTCTTCGGGGCCACTATTGGCTTCTTAATTGAAGAAAGAGCGTTTTCCGCGTATCTTTTGTAGCCTTATGGTTATATCATTATTGAAGACATCGTGTTCCTTCCGCATAGCGGCCGTCTCTTCATTCATAATAGCATATGTTTCCATCTTAGCTGCTAACTCCGCGTGTAGTGCCGCATTTGCTGCTCGTGCGACCGCGGTGGCACACTCCACTTCTATTCTCCTTTCTCTGGTTTCTTGGATCTGTTGTTTGAGCCGGTTCAGTTTCATCCTCAAATCCTTCTCAGTTAGCTCCATCTCGACATACTTTCCCTTTTCCATCTTAGCAGCAATTTCACCTTTCCTGAGATGATAGAGTAATGTTTTAGGATTTGGTAGTAAGATTTTATTTCTGGTTGACAAACTCAAAACTCATGGAATTTTGGTCGGACATTTTGGTAGTAACTTGTATTTGGTATTGTAGGGATTTTCGGAATTTTTTTGAAAGGAGTGGGCTAAAAATGTCCTCATTCAAAGCAACATATCACATAAGCTGTTTAAAGCACACAAGCATATATCGCGTGTCCTAAACAAGTAGGGGGCTCTTTTGTACCAAGGGTAGGCCTAGCGTATTTGAAAGATGTATGTGTAGAGTTGAACCATTTTGTTACCCCAAAGCAAATTTCGCATATAAAATGATGTTAAAAAAATGGAAATAAGTAAGGAATAAACAGGAAATACAAAAGGAAAGGCCCACGCATGGGTCATTTGAAAAGAGTACCAAAATATAAGAAAGGCAAGCCCACGCAGGGGAAAATAACAAAAAGTACATATAGAAAAAACCACGCAGGGGCGAAGTCCACTAAGATGTCCCCGATGGCCCTGCTTCCGATATGCTCCTCTTGTTCTGTGCCATGAGATGCTGAAGCCTGTATTGAATCATTAGCAAATATCCTTCACTCCGGCGGCCTTTCTCTTCGCAGTCTTCGAGACACATTCCACTTTTCTTATCTCCAATCCATAAATTGAGCTATCCCAGGTCGCTTCTCAGGCTTTCTAATTCCCGAGTTACACTCTCAAGGGCATATTTATCCTTCTCTTATTTTCGAAGGAATTCATTGTACATTTCCTGAGCTTCCTTCTTCACCTCTCCTAATTATATCAAAGCTTTGGACTCTTTGTCCTCCACACTACGATAAATGTTTGGGGCTGAGAAGGAGATACCTTGTATATCATTTTTCAACCAAGTTCTGTAGGTTTCATCGTACCCGGTATTAAACCGGTCCACAACGATGATTTTTTCATCCATTCGTATTGATTTTTTCCATTTTCTCAGCATCTCTGAAGCCTCATGCACTCTATCATCCCCGATGTCGAACACATAGATATGGTAGTATGAATTTGGGGGGGTAGTTTGTCTTTTTCCGAACTGCCTCAGGACCCAGATGGGTGCATAGGGGCGGATACCCCGAATACCTGGTAGAGAAAGTACAAGTTGTCTGTGGCCCCGTACTATGACATATTTTGAGATAAAGCGATCGAACATCCACTTAATATCTTCTTCTCTCAGCTCGGAGAAAATCTGATCCCATCTTTCTCTAGTCTTCATATTTTCCAAATCTGCCCAAAACAACACATCATTCAAACCCTTAAGAGTATTATTATCATCGAGGGTATGTAGCTATTGAATCATGTGTCCCTTCGCTAAGTGGCTCATTATCCACCATTGGAGGAGGAGATTACAAACCTGAAAGTAGCGATGTCCTTCCTTACATCTTCCCAAAGCACGGTACATGTCGGACAGGATGACAGGCGCGATGGGATAATACTTCACTTGCCCTTGGTTCAGATGCCCGTGGAAGAGAGTGTGTGCAAGCATTATTACCTGGGTGTTGATGCTGAGGCTCGGGCCTTGGGGAAAAACCATAGTACCTAATAGCGCGATAGTGAATGCCAAATATATGATCCCGTCCCATTCTCTGAAGGTGACCCTGAACTCTTGGTTGTAATTTGCATAAAAGCTTGCATCCCCGAATCTAGCATAGAGATTCTTACAAGCCCTGTACCAACTGTGTTTATTCTGTCCCGAATTTCCTCAATTATCGGGGTAATTTCCATGGTTCCAAATTGGAACACCATTTTCTCATTGTCCCAATAACTCGTGAGGACTTCAATCAGCTCGAGCCACCCAACCATATTAATGAATTCTGTTAAGTCTCCTACATATTTGTTGAGGTCCTTTTTGTGAAACGTATTGAGATTGTTGTACCACATCTTGAGCAGGACTGGGACTTCCACTACAATGTCGAATTTGGGAAATCGATTCATACCTACAAAATAAAGCACAATTAAGATTCCCTCCCCCAAATAGGTAACAATTAGGTTTCCACACATACATCTTTTAAATGTCAAATAATATGATATGTCGTTAGGTCGTGAACCTTGGACATGATTTTTGGTGGTTTACTAATGGACTTAATACGCCTTGGGTAATAAGCCGTCTTAGGCTAATGCTTAGATTTGGATTTGGTTTCGCTCTACTCTAGGTTGACTAGAATTGGTTTAGAAATGACAGTTACCCGAGTCGGACAAACACGAGGTGAAGTCTAATAAACGACGTTGGATGACCACAAGCCAACTATTCGTTTATCACTTCCAAATAATTCAATTTGTGTTTTTTTCTGAAGGACAGTCGTGGTAAGCCACGTAACCGCATTTTTCCTAATGCAATCTATTTGCCGTTTGGCGGAATCGGGTGCCATGAATGCCACAGTTTAATATATACGATAAATAAAACAAGTAGACAGTTAAATACGTAGCCAAATATATTAATCTTAAGGTTAGAACCATTTAAATCCCCAGCAGAATCGTCATTCTGTTTTATTTAAAAATAGATTTTAGACTGGTTTAAGAGTCGCCACATAATTTTTAAAAAAAATCAAGAAAACTACTTTTACAAAATATTAAAACAGAAAATCAGTTGAAAATATTTAAAGGGTGTTCAGGGTTCATATTAGCATTTCGGAAAGGGTTTGAAAGCACCCGAAATGCCCGCTAATATGTGGTTATCCAGCAATTAATTATTTGACTAAAATAATTTTAACTTAGCTTGACTTGCAAAAATGAACTATTTTGTTAGTTACGACCATTTTAAGGGAGAAAAATTAAAAAATATTGAAATATTATCTAAGTGGTGTATTTTGTAAACTTATTTATTTATTTTTTAGGTAAAGTAAAAGATGAATAGCTTAGTTAAGTAAGTAACTCAGAATGAGTGTCTTTTGGGGATTTGAATTTTTTTTAAAAAAACCTTAAGATTAAGTAGCAGATATCGGCAAGTAAACAAACACGATAAAGCAGAGAGGGAAAGAGGCTTGGGCCCAAATATGATTTTCCTGTCCGCCTGAGCCAGTATTTGGGCCTATTTCGTTTCGGGCCAAAGGCCAATTTGAGTGGTACCTGTCCAAAATTAAAAGAAGTAATTTCCTTTGGGCCTTTGGCTTATCCTTTACTTGTCCTAAACTTCTAATAGAATATTAATAATTAAAAGACAAGGGGTTGGGACCAAAATATTTAAATAATAAAGAGTGGGTCTTTGACCCAATCTTTTCAACGCTTGATTTCTTGCACATTTTTCAGCTTCTGGGCCTGTTCGTCAGTTTTAGTGGTTGGCTGACCAGAATGAAGGAATTGGAGTCTTTACGACTCTCCCTAAATACAGGGACGTAATGGAGTCTGTGAGGACTCGGGCAGATTTTGCATGCGATAAAAAGGTAGATATAGTAAGAATCAATTTGAGTCCATATGAATCATAAAAATACTATCACTGATAATACATGCATGCATGCATAAGATTTGGTATCCTCACAAAAGAAATAAATAAACTCATAAAAATAGGGAACAAAGAGAGGCAAGAGCTTTGCATGCTGATAAAAGAATGGCAGCCGAGACATACTGAGGAACAACTATTTCAATGCTCAAATTACCACATAATCTACTCATGTTAGTTAAAACTAGTATATTTTTTATTATTATTATTTTACTTTATTTTTATTTATTTTTTATTTTTTTAAAACATTATTGAACACTTAATCAGTGGACAAACGAATGCTGAACCAACACTAATCTCATTTGAGGATTGAAACATGGGGATAAATAATCCATACAATAGACCCGAACCATACTACATGTGACTAAACTACTAAAATAAACTAATTTTATGCAAAAAATCAGCACGTTATGCATAAGATCGTCAATGCCGATAAACTCATGTTTCAAGTTATCTTAAAGGGCAAATATTCAAATTTTAGCAAAACTGAAAGTTGAAATACAAAATTCCAGCAAGCTTTCAAAACTTGGCAGATAAAATAAGAAAGAACACATGTTTTATTTGACTCCACCTGCTAGTGTAGACATTTTTTGACTAAAGATCGAATGGCATGAAGACACAACTTGATCTAAACAAGTCAATAGGCAGTAATACAACAAGGACGTTCAAGAAATAGGCAAAAACTAAACGACTAGAACAAAACACGACTACACCGAAAGAAGAGACAACGAGACTTACCAAAGCTATGCCAGAAATATTTTTTAACACAACTAGGAGTTGAACAAGCTACATTGATCTATCTAAATTATAGAACTCGATGACTTAAAGTACCGAGCACCGTTCGAGAACAATAGACGGGAAACATGATGACCAAGTTACGATACACACATGGAGATATGCTAAGAACACATTTCTAACTCAAGCGAAAATGCAAAACTATTGCATACGACCCAACAAGAACCCACAGATTATGAAGAAACATTCTAAAATCGATTCACAAACATGCAATGAAAAGCGAGTAAACCAGCAAACAACAAGCAAGAACCAACTTTCCAAAAATCCAGGCATACACGTTCGCGTCCTACGAAATGGGAGATACATAGAAGGGAAGTTGTATACCTTTTGGGGGGAAGCGAATAAGACAATGACGAGCAAGGGATGAGCAACGACCTTCACACAGATGCGAGACACGAACAAAGAAACAACGAGCTCGACCAAAATCTCGACCACAACTGAAATTGGAGGGAGCGCTGGCGGCGAAATAAGGCAGAAGACTAGAATCCACTATCTTCTATGCTTCCTTAATGTATTTTGTATGTATTTTTGACTACTCTGCTCAAGGCACTTTTAATATTTTTGTTTTGCTCTCATGAAAATTTTCAACTCCCAAAATCCCCCCTTGACAATGAATAAAAGGGAATACATATAGTGATTTTTTAGGGCTGATTGGGGGGGAAATTTCGGGTGAGAAATGGCCTATTTCAAAATTCAAACCTCCAAAAAAAATTCCTTGCACCGTTAAGGATATACATCCTTTTTTATCAAGTTTCGTCCCATTCTGAAAGAGAAAATGGGACAGCCGCATGCTGCTGCTGCTGTACTGTTCGAGAGGGACAGGAGTAGACGACACGCGCTACTACTGGAGCTCGTGTTACTTTCTTCTTGCTGCTGTGTGTGTCGACGCGTTTGGACTGTTGCTGTGATGTTTTTTCGTTGGAATTGGAAGGGAAAAGGGATGGGGTCGTTGGTACTTCTTGATGTATGTATTGTACTGTTGCTGTGATGTGGTTGTTGTCGATTGTATTGGAATTGGGTTTGGTGGGCTGGATTATAGAATGTATCATTGTTGGGCTGGGAATTGGAAGGAAATAGGAGGGCTGTTGAAATTTGCAAATAGGGCCCAATTTTAGTTTATCACAAATAGGTTTAGGGGATTTGGCTAATAACTAAATAAGATGAATTAATATAAATTAATTAATGAACTTCTTAATTTTAACGAAATAAAATAATTACCTTAATAAACTAATTAACTTAAAATATAAGCTATTAATTAATTAAGCTAAATAACCAAATGTTTAAATAAAATTAAAATCCTTTTGAGACAATCTTCGAATACCCGTAAAATATACTAATTAGACACATAATTATCTAAAATAACATATTTATTATTTTATCATTTATATTAATGACAAAACTACTTAAAATGACTTGAAAAAATATTTTGAATCTTATAAATTCAATTATTTCAAATCATTTAGAATTTAGGAAGCTCGATGATTAATTTATATTGTGGGGATCCAAAATTGGGTGTCAACACCCATATAGTCCCAGAACTACGTGCCCCCGTAGTAGTATAAGTTTCATCTATTGGGCATCAGATTTAGTGATCACGTCAGTCATGCCTTTATACCCCTGGCAATGTATATTGGGTCCTCTCGATGGGGCGTATACATGTCACGATCCAAGGGTGCCCCCTAGATGTAACACGGCATATAATACCCCTAAAGTCACCATGTAAGGCACTTAGCATATCATAACATAAAACATTAGAACAATGAGAGTAAAACACATTTTCAAGTCTTAAGAAATTTTCATAAAAGTAAAGCGGAAGTCTAAACTTGTATCAATTAGCCGTCTATTACAATAGTTCAAATGAAAAGGGACATAACCCATACACCATAGTTCAAAAATGAAATACTAGAAATGAAACTCCCGTCCTCGAATCATGAGGACTCACTATAAGCAAGAAGAATAGTCGAATCCAAGATTGAACCAAATGATGACCGCCTTAAGAACCAGACTCTACACTTGGGGAAAAATGTAGGAAAATCTGGGTTAGTACAAAATGCACTAAGCATGATAGCCATGCATAAAAATCATGAAAAACATGCAAAAAGGGACATTTTAGTTGAAGAGCATGCACTTTACCAAGTTTAAGAATCATCATGAAGATTAGTGCAAAAGCATAAGTCATAAGCATACTCAACATATAGAACATCATAACATAATGGAAACATACCATAAATATCCTCAAAGCATACTTG
>JAJOOO010000117.1:0-12876 GCA_029582685.1 Solanum piurae | reverse complement strand
TTTCTGATGAACCAATATCATCATTAGGCTCTCTCCAAAATGTTTCTTCAATATTAGGACAACTCTCTTCCTCCAAATCATACAAATCCACTGGGACTTTGTTTCTTGCATAATAAACATTTTTCTCAATTGGATCTTCCACATAAAAAACTTGATGCACTTGAGATGCTAGTACAAAAGGATCATTTGTACTACATATTTTGTTGAAGTATACCCGAGTCAATCCATATTCATCGACTTCATTATGAAACCAATCACATTTAAAAAGTACAACACTAAAGCAACCCCAATAATCAATCTCAATGATATCCTGAATAATTCCATAATAGATAACCATTCCATCGACAGGATTTTGGTCCCTAGCACTAGCAAAACTATTTGTTGTTGCTGACAAAGTCACTCCACTATTTTGAGTTTTGCAAGGAGCATCCCGTGTCTTCGTATGAAATTGATATCCATTAATGAAATATCCAGTATATCTTTTTGCCACAAATTTAGGCCCTTTAGCTAGCCATCTTAAATGATTGGACACTTCAATATTTTTAACTTTGTCCCTAAACCAATTGCCAAATTCTATACTATGGAACCGTGCTTTTACCCATGCATTTCCTCTAGTACGATTATCAATTAAACTGTTATGTTCCCTGTAAGCATGTAATGTAATTTCATCAATGTGTATTTATAAATGAAATGAAATTTGAAATACATTATCATAACATCTAAATGATGTTTAAAAACAAACTACTATTTTATCTTACTTGATGAATGTCTGTACTTGTTCATCTCCGGTATTGAACAAAGTATATCGATGTGCTTCAAACCTCTCATGCTGCTCCATGATAATAGATTTGTCTTTCCTTATATTCTCACTTCCTATTGAATGACCTGTCTTAGGAAATAAAGGTGAAACATCACCTTTCTCTATTTGAATGTCCTCATCATCCTCCGTTTGATACCTACTTAATCTTGTCTTCACCGTATTAGGTAGGTGTATCGAACAAAAGTTCAAACAATCTACAGCTGAAAAACCTTCTAATATTGATCCTTCTGAATTTTTTCGATTACGAACAAGCCCCTTGAAATTACACATAATTCTTTCAGTAGAATACATCTAACGCAAATGAGTTGGGCCTCCAAGATTAATTTCATCTACTAGATGGATATGCAAATGTGTCATTATATCAAACAAAGACGGAGGAAAAATCTTTTCAAGCTCGCATTAAATATCTATGATTTCTGTTTTTATCTTATCAAGATCGCTTCTTCTTATAACGTTGCTACATATGGCTCTAAAAAAAATCCCCAACCTAATCAAGACCATAGATACATTCTTGGGTAACACTCTTCTAACTACAACCTGGAGCAAGTAATGCATTATGAAATGAGCATCATCACTTTTGTATCCTGATACTTTCAGCTCTTCAATTTGAACATGACTTGATATATTAGAGGCACACCCTTTTGGTAATTTGGCATCTTTTAGGACAGTGCAAAATAAATTTTTCTTTGATGGTTTCATAGAGAAACAAGCTTTAGCTAGATAGATATTTCCTGTAGCACAATATTTTATAGGTTGAAGCTCTTTACGTATCCCCATTTCATACAAGTCATAGCAAGAATTTATATGATCTTTGGACTTTCCAAGTATATCTAATAAAGTCCCAAGCAAACTGTCACAAATATTATTCTCTATGTGCATCACGTCAAGATTGTGCCTTAATTTGTTGGTTGCCCAATACGGCAACTCAAAAAATTTGGATTTTTTTTCCATGGACCATCATTCTTTCGTTTTCTTTTCTTGTTGTTCTTTCCAAAAACATTATTGAATTCACGAAGCTCTTCAAGAACTTGTACTCCTGATAATGGAGTAGGTGCAACTTTATGCTCCTCTTTACCATTAAATGATTTTTTATCTCTTCTAAATGGATGATCGGGAGGAAAAAATGCCCGATGACCCAAGTAACACATCTTACGACTATGTTTGAGATATTGGGAACAAGTATTATGATTACAAGTGGGGCATGCCCATCTCCCCTTGGTGCTCCATCCAAAAAGAATTGCTAGAGCTGGAAAATCACTAATTGTCCACAATAAAGCTGCACGCATTTGAAATGTTTTATTAGTTATAACATCATATGTTTCAAGTCCGACTTCCCATAGTTCCTTCAACTCCGCAATCAGTGGTTGCAAGTATACATCTATATCATTTCTCGGAGATGATGGACCTAGAATAATCATTGACAACATAATATTCTCCGACTTCATGCAACTCCATGGTGATAAATTATAGTTCATTAACATAACTGGCCATGTTCTATGGGAAATGCTCATAGTTCTGAATGTATTAAAATCATCACTTGAAAGACCCAATCTAACATTACGAGCATCATTAGCAAATTCAGGATGCAAGGAATCGAAATCCTTCCAAGCTTCACCATATGCAGGATGTCTTAAATTTCCATCTTTAGGTCGTTCAGTATCATGCCATCTCATAGCTACAGATGTTTCAGAACACATGAATATCCTCTGAAGCCTAGGCTTTAAAGGAAAGTACCTTAAAACCTTCACTGGTATTTTAGTGACCTTATTAATTAAGTCATTACGAACATTCTTCCATCTTGAAGCTCCACACATAGAGCAGTTATCTAACTTAGCATTGTCATTCCAAAATAACATGCAATCGTTAGTGCAAGCATGGATTTTCTCATAATGAAGACCCAAATCTTTTATGACCTTTTTTGCCTTGTAAAATGACTCGGGTATCTTAGCAAGTGGAAATGACTCTCTTATCAAGTCCAACAAATCTGAAAAGGCTATATCAGTCAACTTGTGAATGCATTTGAACAAGTATAACCGGATGGTAAAACTCAACCTAGAAAAATTCTTACACCCTGGATACAACTCTTCTTTCCCTTCCTCCACTAATTTAGAAAATCTCTTTGCATATTAAAATGGTCCCTCTCTCACTCCTTCGTGCCTCTGGTAATCTTCTACATTTCTAAAAGTATTATGAAGTAGTCTATCAATATCACCATGAATGTTGGAATTTTCTTCATCATTGGTTGGATGTGGCGTATTTCTTGAGGAAAATCCTTCTCCATGAAAAACCCATTTGGTGTATCCATGAATAAATCCATGACAAATTAAGTGATCCTCTACCATATCTCGACAATGCCAATTACGATTAAAGAACTTCATACAAGGACATAATATTTCATTTCCTTCGGAAGCTCGTTCAAATGCTTTATCAAGAAAATCATTAACTCCGTGAATATATTCATTAGTGGATCTTCGGAGATTCATCCAACTTTTATCTCCAAAATCCATTGAATATATATATCCTACATGACATGTGCAAATCATCAAAGCCAATAAATTCATGAGTACAGGAAATATCAAGAGAACTTAACCTTTCGAAGTTTTAGATTAATCGAATCTCAAACCTCCGCATCAATTCAACACCAAACAATGGCAGTATTAATAGTAGAATCAAAAATATATTGACAAGTTAAGTTATTAGCAGCTTCTACCATTTAAGAAACTTTATACAAATGAATGAAAAAAAATCAGAAGAAAAAGTAATTATAGAAAAAAGTATTCCAATATTCGGTGTACACCTTAACATTTTTGTAATTCTAATTACCTTCCTATGCTTGGCTACGAAGATACAATAATAGTAGACCAAATACTTCAAATTGTGTATTATTTTTTTGGCAAAATGTGTAATGTTTGTTGTATAAGTTGAACTTTTTGACATGATTCTCTTTAGAGTTTAGACTGTCAAAGAAATCGGACAGTTGACGATTGCACCAATACATACACACTGTTAATTAGAAGAGTTTCACCTATCCTATGCATGCTGCTCTCACAATAAAAAACTGCAACAGAATCATAAATAAATATTGTAATCAGAATCTTCATCTACGTAGCTACCCCTGAAATGGATATTAGCATCAAAAGGTAGAGGGAATAAACTCAAACACATACAAGAAGTAAATTTAGTGAAATTCTCTTAAACTCTAGCATGAAAATTCTTCCTGAAATTTTCAAATCTGATCAGTCCAGCATATTCAGTTTGTTGTATAGAAAAAGATGACAAGTATCTTAGACTTTTTTTTACCTGAAATATGTCATGTGCGTGATTTTGAGGGGAAAAAATCAACTACAAATCGAAATTTCTCTCATAAAACTAAAATTCACTCTCTCAAAGACATTTGCTTGAGAGTTCTCAAATCTCCACCAAACATGAAATACAAACTATAACCCTAGATTATATGGCAGACCTAGATTAGAACAAATAACATAGACTTAAGACAAACCCATATATTATTCTTCATGATTTTTCAAAAATAATTCAATGGGGACTTAGAAATCATTAACTAGCTGAGAAAACATAAAATTTACTCACCTTTACATCCAAGAATTTGTTGTCGAAAGACCAGTGGATCTTCAACTGAAGTAAAAGATATCAATGCCCAAGAAATTTTCTGTCGAAAGACCAACGAGCTTCACCAGAGAGATTTCTTCACCAACAACTTCGCTGTTGTTTTCTTCACCAAGAATTTTGCTGAGAATTTGTAGAATAGAACAACATTTGGGAAAAAGCATGCTTTAATTTGGTTGAAAAAGGGTTTTATGGGAAAGGTCTTTTTTATTTTAGATTTTTTTAATGACATAAAAAAATAAGGCGCTTTGCAAAATTAGTGGAGGGAAATATATATTTTTGGGGAGGGAAATATATTTTAGGGATAAAAATCAGAACCACAATATTTTTCCTAAAATAATCGTTGCCATAGTGTCATCTATTGCAACGATTCTAAAATATGTAGCCATAGAAAGTCCATAGGGACGGTTATAGGGATGATGCCACAGTTCATTTTAAGAATTGTTCTATTAAATCCAATGATATATTGCAACAGTCATAACCGTTGTAATAGGCAATCTATTGCTACGATTGTGTAACCGTTGCTACATAAGCGTTGTGGTAAGTCAAATTTCTAGTAGTGCAACTAAGTAGGGCCTGAGGCGCCCTGCGAATCCGTAAATTTGAGGAGCATGCCGCAACAAAATAATGGTCCCCTATGCATTTTATTTTTTCCTTAAGGGAAAAAAAAGTACCCCCCATCATAGTGAACCTCTCCTTGTGATCGGGATGACGTAGATCCCTCCCAGCCCAGGGGGGATCGAATCAATGTTTCCTTAGGTAGCCACCGACCTACAATTATCCTTTAACTTCCGTGCTTGGTGGAGAAGAAGCGAACAAAAGTAGGCTCACTTGCTGTCTTGTTCTCTGTCGGGAACTGGGATCGCTCACCATCTAGGTCAGATTGGAGCAAGATTTTATGAGAACATACTCCCCATATTCAGGGCCAAGGGGAGGAACAACCTCTCGATCTACTTACTGCAGCCCAGGAAGAAAAACATCATCTAGGCATTCCCTGTTGCTCTGATCTCCCCTACGCCTAGGACGTTGTCTAGGCCAAGAGCCATAGTTAGTTGTTGTTTCTGGTTGTTTCTTCCTCGTTGTTGATACCGGAAAGGCCCAGCCAGATGATGACCGCTGGTTGGTAGTGAGAGGGCTCTTAATACTTGCATACCGAAAAGAGGCCACTAGTTAAAAAACAATTATTTGATTTTCTTTCTTGCTCTCCCTTAGCAGCGGGAAATGAGTCTATCTATCGTCCTAGCTTTGGTAGATTTCCCCCAACGCAATCCACAGAAATTCCATGAATCCCTTGGTGGATAGGTCCGATGACTCAGCAGCAGTGTGGAATTGAGTTTCTTGTCTGCTGGATCTGATCTATAGTTAGGGGGCAATACATACCAAAAGGTTTGAAGAAGGATGACGCATAAGAGTATATAACCAACCTACCCTTATGCATAACCTATTCAAATTAGTGAAGCGGTTGGATGCATAAGGGAAGTGCACATTTGTGAGACCTTAGTCGGGATGCATAGGTGAGTCAACCTATGAGCACGTAAAGGCGTGGTACCGCTACCCCTCTCTAAGTAAAGGTAAGATTCTTAGCCCCATAGATGACTCCATCTAAAATACAATAGGGACAGTCGTTTTCGGCTGCTCGTTTGGTATCTTAAAGAAAGAGTAGGCTTAAGTAATGGAATAGGGGTCAGGTCAATAATAGCTATGCTATTGCCCTACAGATTTAAGGCCTCAGCCCGATCTCGAATGCACATTTTTTTGGGTTCATCTTCAATTGATGTTTTCTTAACCTTTCGAAGACCTTGTGTAAATTTTCGTTGTGGTCGGTTCTTTCTTTTGAAAAGACTACCAAATCATAAGTAATCCTCACATATGTTATGAAGGAGATCACTGATAATTAGTGTCATCGCTCTTTGATTGTTGCACTTTCTTTTTCTTTTTTTGGGGCATATCGTAGTAAGGAAAGGAAGTGAGGGCACTCATTCTAATCGAATAGCTGAAACTACTATAACTCCTATTTTTCTACTTTAAGAGAAGCCTTCTAGATCATTTTAAAGCGTTGAAGAGAGAGATAAGACATTCTAAAGATAGTTGTTGAGGAAGCGATTTCTAACTACGAGTCTGTTTTCAAGATAGTTGAATGCCTATCTGCTGCTAGTTCTTTTCCACTTTCTAAATAGAAAGGAAGAGGTTAGTCACCAACAGGAGGAGGATATGAAAGAGAGTACCAACAACCATTCCACTCGAGCGGAACTTCCAACTGAAGTTGCTCACATTTTTCAACAGAGTCTGGGCTACGGAGTCTTATTCTATCTTATGCATTCGGGGACGGCCCCTCATGGATTCTATCTATTCTAATTCGAACTTGTTGGATGCCAACTCGGCCCTTCGACTTAGTGCATCGACAAATTGGTCTTCCCGGGCTTGTACTCAAAGACCATGTCGAACCCTGCATCAGAGTCTTGTCACCCTGCCCACTTGGGGTCTGAGTAGGGAAAGAGCTCGTAGTCGCGTTATTGGGCTTGTCTTGTTAATAAACTTGAGACCGGTGAAGACTGTGCTCCACCTGGTGGTGAAGGAAACGGGGAAGCGACTCGTTCTTTTTTTGCGGAGGAGGTAAAATAGACTATGACAGCTCCATTGCTTTATATCTTTCTTTTCATTTTCTTTTATTTATCTAAATAATTAGAACTTATTGTTGAAGATAAAGTCAAGTTGAAGATCACTTTTGACCTATATTCCTGATATTGAAGAAAAAAGCCTTTAGCAACTACTAAGAAAGTAATCTCTTAAGTAAAGGCTACTAATAGTTCTTTAAAAGGTTCTCTTGGTGTGTTATGTCAAAAGTGATGTGATTCCCGGGGGGTATCAGGAAAGATATATAGCAATAGACGGCCTATTTTGAGCTTGAAAGAGGAACTGATACGCCCCTTTACTTAAGTAATATCCTAAGCTTCTCTCTTAGCCCTTTTCTCAACCTATTCTAATTTCACTATTATATTAGTCAAGGTTTTTGAAAGAAAGTCTAACATACGTGGGAAAACTGACTGATAGTGAGGGTTGGTGCCCTGTAGTGAATGTGGTAAGAGGTGTAAACCATTACCCTTTCCTTTCGGTGGGCGAGAGGAGAAGTTATGTTTAAAAGCGAACCCAATAATGCCAGGAGGCAGATTCGGTACACTCATTCCTCGGATAGATACAGAGATAAAGCAGCCTATCTTAGTTGTTCTCCTAAATGTGGGACTCATATTCGTGAGCCATCAATGGGGCAGGAAGCTTCTCCGTCTCTTCTTCGCCGCCTAATACCTACCTTTACTTTTAGCTGGGTCAAGGAGGGAAGGATGCCTCTTTGGCATGTATGAGTAGCTGTCACGAATCAAAGTTTCAAAAGACAAAACAGAGATTTGGAGACAAGAAAAATGTTGGTTGAGACACGGGATGATAGGGCAGGCGGCAGACTTTCGGTACTTTCTTCCAACTCGATTTCAATACTAAGTAAGTTACTCATCGCATAACTAAGAAAGTTCAGCTACAGAGGGTAAAGAGAAGGGCGTTCAGCCACTTGACTATAAGGAGAGGTGCGGACGAGAGTTCTAATAATTCTCTTCCTTCCGGTCTGTGAGCCTCCCATCTTTTTCTTACTTGTATAAAGAAAGACAGAACCTCTCTTTTCGGCCACAACCAGTAGTTCGCTTTCCACTTTCGAATACCAAAGAGCAATTGAGAGAAGAGCAGTACGTAGGACTTAAAAAGAGGTTCCTTTCTCTCTTCACTCTCCTAATTTTGATCCTCACCTTTCTGGTGCCAAAGGCCTACCCTTCCACTTTACAGGAATTTCTAAAGGAAGAAGTCGAAAAGGAAAAGAAAGTCACCTTTCCCTCCAACCTACTGGCTTTATTCTTATACTGATCGAGCTGCACATTTTTTTATTCTAATAGATTCCACTTCGCTTGCTTGCACGACTTCCCCCTTGCTTAAAAAAAAAGGGACAAGTCAAGTAAGTAGGCAGTGATCTGAACCACTTTGAAATAGAAAGAAAGATAGAAGCAAAGCAAGAAAGAACTATCTGACTTCACTATATTTCTATGAGCTCCTAGGAAAGAGATCTTACTCCCAAAGAAAGGAACCTTAAGAATAGTCATTAAGAAAGGTGATCCTCTTTTGATTTTTCAAGCTATGAATGTAGAGATCAGGTTGAAGAGTGAAAGGGATGAAGTGGTATGAAGTTGCTTGAACCTAGCGCTTGGGAGGTTGTGCTTGACAGAAAGGGTAAGGGAAAGAATACTTGGCTGGATGTAGTTAAGGATCGATGTAATTGAGACAACTAAGTAGAGGATGGGAAGATATGAGGCCGGCCAAAGGTTGTTCTATATAGCTCTTACGCTTTTACAACTCGTACTATTTTATTTGAAAGTGAAATTGTTTTTTTTTTGCATCATCAGGGAATATCAATCCCGGTTGGAAAGTTGGAAGACTTTCCAATTACGATTTTCTGAGCACACAGATTGATTTTATTTGAATAATAAGGGTAATTGTTTGTTTTAGTTAATTGTAAGGATGTCTAATGGAGCTCTAACAAGGGTTGTGTTCGAAGGTCAGTTGTGTTGTAGCTGTTAAAGGCTACTTCACTATTGGTCAAGAACAAATATCTTGTTATAATCTCTAGTTCTATCTCGATATCGGTTATCCTTACCATAAGCTTCGGCTAATGGAAAATATAATCTTTAAAGGAATAGAACCCCTGGTTGGAACCCAGGCACCCCCTTGAGACCGATTCATTTGGTCTGATAGGGATAGTGGGAAGCCTTAGTGGGATCATCGAAACACACAAAACATATTATTATGAATTTATGAAAATTATTTTGTGCGATCGAAAGATTTCCTAAGTTTTCCTGGTGGGGCATGTTTGAACATGACCGACGATTAAAGGGACTTCTCTTTCGAGTTCCTCTAGTCGCCACTGCGTCCATGTCCAAAGAGATTGCCCTTGCGGGATGTTCCTTTGTTAAGAAAGTAAGATACTTAAAATAGAAATCTGGATTCTTGTACACTGCCTTATATTTAAAGCAATGTGCAGTATCCTTACAGCAGTACAATGCTGGTAATTACCATAAAGGTGAATTACTTTCTATTCCAGTATTCCTTACCAGGTGTGGTATTCCCAAGATCATACCCACTGTATTACAAAAATACGTAAGAGTAAAGTTTGATCTAGGTGATAAAATGGTTAAACTTTACCTATCTTATTTTTGGAAGATAAAAAAGCTATATTTATAATAATAAAGAGAATCTATTCAAATTCATATTCGAAAATGGGTTTAGCTAAGTTGATATTGGTTGCCAAGAAAGTGACTAAGGCAACCTTTTCTTCTATGGCTTCTCCTCACCCTGATATTGGGAGAGTTTTGGAAGTCCTAGATGAGATTAAAACCTTTTTTAGAGACCTCCAACCAATCTATCTACCACACCTCCAAAACATTCCCTTGGAATTAGGAATGTCTTGGGAACCAACTTGGAAAAGTACCGCCTTATTAGACAATTTCATCCGTAGTTTTGATTTAAAAGAGGATGATACAGTTGATAAGGAGGCTGCAAAGTATGCTAAGGATTATAATATCTTTGTGAACCTGAAACATGAAATTGCAGCTTTTATCTGGAATAATCAAAAAATTCATTCAATTCCAGATGGGTTCTTTTCACCTGGTATTTTATGGTCTAAAATGGTATATTACCCTTTTGACCGTAATAATACCCGGTTTGCTAATGAAATGTTCAATTATTTTTGAATTTGTTGTGGGTCCCTATTTAGTACGTTAGTAAGGGCTTACACAGGGGTTCTGTTAGCAACTGGTCGGTTTGGTCAGGTGATTGATGGAGGTGGTAAGAGACGTATCTTTGCAATTTGCAACTATATTAAGCAAAGATTATTGTTTCCTGTCCATAAGTGGGTAATGAAGGTTCTATCCAGTATTCCAACTGATGGAACTTTCAACCAAGAGCGTCCGTTGTTGAGATTTAAATCGAAGAGAAAATGTCAAACATTTTCATTTGACTTAAAATTAGCAACAGGCCATTGGCCATTGAGTGTTATATACTCCATTATGTCTTTATATTCGAGAGTACTTTAGCATCTTTAATAGTCAACAGCTCGTTGGGCCTCAACACATTTCTTGTCTTACCTCCCATGATTAAGGCAAGAATCAGTGAGGTTGCCTTTCTCACTGGACAACCCTTGGGATACTACGTATCTTGGTCATTGTTTGCATTGTCACACCATTATATTGTATGGTTCGCTACAAAAAGAGCATATCTGAGGAATATGAATCCATTTACTGACTACGCTTTACTAGGTGATGATATCATAATCACAAACGTAAAAGTGGCAAACCAGTACAGATAATTACTGGATCAGCTCCGTGTTACCATTTCAGAATCAAAATCGATTATATCTTAAAATGGTACCACCGAGTTTGCTAAAAGGTATTGGACGAAAGATATGCAAATTGATCTTTCTCCAATTTCTCTTAGAGCGTTGTTGTCTTTTAGGACAACCGTAGGTCTTTGTACCCTTTCAACCAAATATGATATTAATATATCAATTTTACAAAGGTTGGGTGGTGCGGGCTTCACTGTTCGTTCTCTCATTCATTCTACCCAGTCAAAACAATGGGAACGATTGAAAGCGGCTTGGTCAAAGCAAGGTAAGTCACATCTATTACCTATAGAATATTGAATTGGAAGGGGGAAACCACTCAATCCTTAATTGAAGGGAAAATTAATAGATTTCTCTGAAAGGAATTAAAACCTAAGGAATTAAAACCTAAGGAGTTACAACTCTTCCCTGAAGGGTTGGTGTTTGATAGTGAGCGGGAGATACTTGAATGCATTGTTGTACGTCAATGGGTGGAACAGTGGCTGCGATGGTTTTCCTGGTACCATATTACTGCGCTGCCAGAAGAGGTTACTATCAGTCAATTAATGGAAGTTCCTATATGTAGTAAATCCTAGAGAAGAACAAATGAAGATCAAAATTTGATCAAATTTGGAATAATCTGGAAATGCTACGACATGGGTGAAGGATGGGATATCTCAACTACACCAAGGTTATTGTTATGTCCTAATCCAAACTCTTCCGGATATAATGAGGGTGATGTCATGATGGCACCAGTCAATTAACCATTACTGGTGAAAGGACGCAGGTCATCAAAATTTAGGTGCATCTGAGCACACAGTCCCTCTTGGTAAAATTCTGGAAATGGGAGGGTGGCCAGGAGGGTAGCTTGTAGTTAGAGGATTGGTTGTCCTCTACTACAAACACCCAAGTGAAATCATTGTTTACTCGCTACAAGTATTTCGCCCTAGCTGTCTAGTTCTATTAGCTATCGTTATATTTTTTGACTCGTGGAAAGTGACAAGGCAGAAGCGTCGGCTAGTTAGTCACAGACTACTTGACTTCCTTATGATTATTCAATGTTAATGACCTCATTCAATATTTTTTTGAGCCTATGCTATCGTGGGCTAGATGGATAGCTAGTAGTTATGAGTAGATGTCCCCTGACTATAGATAGAAAAAGATGTAGAGGTGCGTACCACACTAACGAGGGACTGAGAAGTTGATGAAGTACCGAGTTAAATAAGCGGCTATAGTCAAAGGCGAGCCAATGAGCTTCTCAGTTAATGAAGAGCCTCCCTTCATGTGAGCAGAACTATCTATTTGAATTATTAAGAAAGCGGCCCTCCATTCCTAGTTGGAGGAGTACATTGAAAGGCTTATCACTTCTCCTACTGCTGCTCTCAGGCCCGTCCCGCAGCCGACCGATCTGCTGCCTTAACTCTAGAAAGATCATTTTTGTTCAACATTTTTTTTTCTAGAAGTAGGGAAAGTAAGAGAAGAGTGAATGAAAACCCCCCACGGAGCGGTAAAGAGATCGATGAGTTTTTAATCTTCCTCTTTATGTATGAAATTACAGAGATATAGTGAATGGACGAGCCCCTTCAACTTTGAAGAAGCTTCCTTTGTACTTCCCTTCGTAAAAGGGGTAGGAAAAAGAAAGAGATTAGATAACTATAGAGCAGATTCATATCCAACCAGCAAGGCATTAGGTTTTGGACACTTAACCAAGATCTTGATGAGCGGTATCCACCTTCAGCTTATTCTTCTCTCCTTAGCCTCCGGCTTGGGCGTGGTGAAGCAAGGGGTCAATGAGATCGACCCCGTTCAGTGCAGTTAGATAGTTAGAGTTAGTAGTTTCTTCAACAATCCTAAAAATATGAGTTGCTATTAGAGTTAGGGATGGAGTGGAATAAACGAGTTCAATACGCTGGATAAGAAGCGTAGTATACGAAGCCATCACTAGAGCGAAGGGGTGTAATAGGCAGAAAGGACTACTAGAGCTATATACTGTGAGAACGAGTGGAATACCTGAAACAAGAAA
>JAJOOO010000116.1:0-42423 GCA_029582685.1 Solanum piurae | reverse complement strand
TCAACTCTATTCGAAATTTTGCAGACTATTTCTTGAAAGTGAATCAGTTCGTAATGATATTCCGAGTCCTGGATATAATCAGGGTAAAGAAAACACACATGTAGGGATGGTGTCAACATGAAGAAGAGTACAGAATAAAGTAAATACAGGACAGATCAATGTCATGAATTTTTACATGTGAGTTCACATAGGGAACTAGTGATCAGTGGTCTTATTGGTTCCCAGTTGAGCAACCCATTTGTAATCAGCATGATGATGCCTACACCTGAAGGAGCCTGGATGCTGTGTAGGGGAACAAACACACTGTTTCATCATTCCAGCTTCAGCTGATGATCCATTTCCATTATTTGATACTTCTCTGCTTACAACTTGTATCTCCACTTGTTCCCTTGCAACTCCTCTCTGCCCAGGACGTTCTCTCGGGTAACACATTGGATACTGGAGATACTATATGAACCACTTTCACCATATTATATATACTAGTATGAATAAGGATTAGGGAGTACTAGTAGAATAGAAGGTAAGGAGGAGAAGAAAAGTGGAAATGTATATTAAAAAATACAAACTTTGGATTGATTCACAGTTACCACAGATAGGAATTGGTGACTGAAATTGCTCTTTCATTTTAGCTTTTAGTTTCCAGTGGATAGTGGGTAATGATGGGCAGGGCCGGAGATAACGGGCACAAGGGATTCATTTCATCACAATAATATTCCGTATATATAAGGTCAAAATTATTATTTTTTATGTGTACGCCTTAACGGGGGTCTTGATTTTTGTGCATATTAGTCGCTGGGAGAAAAATGAGTGAAGATAGGCAAGGCTGTGGAATCAGTGGCTATGTTGAGGTGAAGGACCAGCAAAGATTCCAACCACTTGTTCAATATTAGTTTGGCTGTGTTCACAGCAATGTGAAATTTTGATAGAGAAGTGCCAATATGGATTGTACTGCCAAGTTGTGTCATTTTATAATGAGAAAAGAAACACATGGACAACTTTTAGTCAGACAGTTCCTACTATGGTGGAGTACTGCTTTGGCTCTCCAAAATCTTTGTTGTAAATACTCAATTCCTTCCAAAATAACTGAGGCTTCACCAAAAAAAACATTGTCCCAACTCCCAAAATAGAAATTTTTACTTCTTTTTTTTTCATACTACCTTTAGTATTGATACGTCAAGTAGTAGTCGTCAAATTCAGAGTTTCAATACATCATTAATAAGGTTAGTATAGTAAAATAACATCTCTAGTGAAATTTTTCTAAACGGATGTGATAGATCAACATGAGTCAAGTAATATAAAATGAAACAGAGGGAGTAATTTTTCTAAATAGTGCTCAATTCTCAAGAAACGTCAAATAAATAGGGGAAACTTAATAAATTGTATCTTGTATTTATTATTTTTTGACGTAATACATAAATATGTTTTTTTAACTTGGTCTCGAATGATATCTATGCTCTCCAACTTTGGGTGTACATAAATAAACACTTAAACTTATACAAAGTTGAACAAGTAGACACATGCATCCTACGTGGTGTAGGACGTGTGTCTACTTGTTCAACTTTATATAAGTTTAAGTGTTTATTTGTGCACATCCAAAATTAGATGATATAGATGTTAGCTGAATCCAAGTTAAAGAACACATATATATATATGTATGATGTCTTATTTTTTGTTAATGGACGTGAAATGAGCTAAAACGACACTTATTTTGAAATAGAGGGACTAATAATATTACATCATTAACCATTCATGAATCTCAAATTAGTTAGAATTGTTGTATCAATCTTTCATATTTAATTTCCTTTCAAAATTGAAAAACAAAGGGATAAACAATATTGAGGAATAATGAAAGGTCACTTCATGAGTATTGCCTCTTCCAAGGTAGAAGGCCCAATTCATAACTTTTGTGGACACAAAAATAATAAAATCCTAGCCATTTGATCCGCTCAATAATTACTCCGTTTATAACTTTGCAATTTCAGTTGTAGTTGTAACAATCTGACTTCAATCAATAACAATAAGATTATTAGATTCACAACTGACTAGTTAGATATTCTCATTAACTCAGTTATTAATGTAAAAAGGAAAAGGACAAAACAAAATACTCTCTCCATTTCAAAAAGGAAGTCAATAAAGAATGATCATTTTCCTCTTCTTTTCTTTCCACATTTTAATTTCAGTTTTTCGCGTGACATGAGTAAGGTCATAACTTTTCAGATTAAAGATTATTTTAGTATATTTAAAATAACTTTAATTTAAAATCATAAGATTAAATTATTATTATTTTTATTTTCTTGTAAAATATATGTAAAGTCAAATTAATTCATTCTTTTTTAAACGATGAGAGTACAAACTTTACTAAAGTATATGAATAGTATGTCCTTGAGCATGTCTCTTGCCACTGCTCAACCATTTTACACCAAACACCACTTAGTATTTTAACAAAATAATATATGTAATAATTCCTTATTATTTACAAGATCTTGTCATGTTAAAATCACAATATTTATAAGATAATTATTTGTTACTGTGGTTATACATTTTTAATTTAAAATATTAAGATTTAACAAACTTTATTTATATTCTTAAAATTGATGCACAGTCAAATTAATACGCTAGGGCCCATTTGATCATAAAAAAATATTCCTTTTTTTGGAATGATTTTTACTTTATTTGAAAATATGTGTTTGATCACAAAAGTTTAAAATTCATTATTTTTCAACTCACTTTTTTTTTTGAAGTTATATTTGAGTATATTCAAACACGTATATTATTTTAAAAAAGTATAAATAAACATTACTTTATCTTCAACTTCATAATTTTAAAAAATAAACGAAAAGATATTTAAAATTAATGACCAAACGCCTTTTCAATTCAAATGCATGGAGTATAAATATTCTTTATAGTGATGATTAAAAAAAACAAAAAACCTTCAACCGTGTGTACACATCATGCCGTTTATATATATGCAGTCCCACTCTGTTTCCCTCATGCATTTATACTTAAGCCTCCAAAACTGAGTCGCAGAAAAAAAATTCAGATCATAAACACACAGTTTTGTCTATCCTCATGGATGCCGGAGGATGGTATGATTCCGATGACGGAAACGTCTGCTGGAGGCGGTGTTACTCCGGTAGAGAATACGACCGTTCGGTATCCTATAAGTTGCCGGCGAACAGATCTAGCAGAACACCCATCTGGAGACTGATATGGAGGAAGATGAAGAAAGAGAAGAAGCGGATTTACGATTGTTCAAATTCAATGCGGCTTTCATATGATCCTCATTCTTATTCGCAGAATTTCGATCAAGGTTCAATTTCGACAGATGCTGATGAACTTTCTCGTTCCTTCTCAGCTCGATTTGCTGTTCCCTCCAGAATTTTCACCCATGACGAATTACTGGACTAATGGAGAAAACAATAATAACATACTCACTGTCGTACTATAAGTGAGATCTGGAGAGTGTAGACGGACTGTGTTTTCGATATACTCTCGAGTAAAAAAAAAAATACAATGGAGGAAAACAGGTAAAATTTGTTGTCATTGTTATCATACAAATTACTAAACTGTAATTCTTCTGTTATCTGTTGTTAATGATAAAATTTGATATGTGTAGACTGTTGATGCTCCGTTTCTTGTTTATCTTGTCTTATTAACTTTTTCATTCACAAGCAAAGATAGATGCTTTTTACAAGTTTCACATTTTTTTTTTTCTGGATTAGCTATGAAAAATGTTTTACATTATCTTGACTTTTATCTAAATTGACGTAGAAGGTACTAACCAGTAACAGCAATCAGAATCTTCATGAGCTTTTTTTTTTCCTTTTCAACTTATTTTACCAATTGTTGTGCTTTATGAAATTGTATATTTATACTATGGTTTAGTTGTTTAAGTTTCCATCGATATTTGCGGGTAGTTGATTACTCTATCGGAAACAAAAAAAATTGAAGTGGTTGCGTACAAATCAGTGCAAAAGAAGTAAATATTATTTGATAGTTAATTTATTTCCATTAGCTAGCCCGGGAGACACAAAAGTTCCCCTGACTAGCTTGTGGAGCAAACAAAAGATCCCCAAATTACACTATCGTATGAGCAAACAAATTTTGCACAACCAGTTTACTTAGAAAAACTTCATATTCTATACTAATAGATGAGATATTCATGTACTGAGTCGTCAATTGAGCCAGAAAGCCTAGATATGTTTGGTATTTCTTCGGTTAGGTCATTCGGATCTACCGTAAATCAACATATAAGATCATCGGTTATGAAAAGACCTTCCTTTAATGGATAGTCATATATGAAAACAAGAGTGGAGCTAGAGTACAATACAAAATATTTTTATGAAAGAAATTCATTGAATATATACAAATTATTAATTTAGAACCGCAAAACTTAAAAATGAAGATGAGAATCCTAAATTCATAAGTTTCAAATTCTGATTCTATCATGATCGAGATATCTTTACTTGCAACAAATTATTAGCAATCCCAAGTCCTTAACGATGAATCCTTTCCCAAATTATGTAACGTCAAACAAGACCGGATGATTCAATCATTCCTTCACAAGTCAATGCATTCAATTAATATTATATTCCGAAGTGAATTATTAATTGTTTATCTTTAAATTCTGGTGGATCGGATGGGACGGGTACTGATTTAAGAAGGTAGAGCCCAAATTAATAAACTAAGCCTGGTAGGCAGAACCGCAGAATGAATCTTGCTGTCATCGTTGACAAATGAACTTCTAGTACCATACCCAATTGCTAGTATTTAATACCATTCTCTTTCTACCTACAAAGATTCGTCCTAACGAAGTGACTACAAGCATTGACGAGACAGGTTCGCTCAGGTAATAAACACCCTCGACTTCCAACTCTAAAGTTGTGGATTCGAGTCATCAAAAGAGCAAAACATATAAGAGCTCATAAAAAGGGTGGAGCCAAGCGGACTCATGAGTAGCGTCTTTGATCATATCCCGGAAATTTTCTAAAATGCCTTAGCAATTCATGAAGGGGTAATAAGACATGAACATTCATATGGGTACTTTAGTATTTGGGCATGATTATTAATATTGTTTGATGTCAAAGACTTTGTTTTTATCATTTGTCAATATACGATGTATCATGATGTTGAAAAATTATAAGAATTATTTTGATGTACGTTCATTTCAGAGTAATGGGACTTAGAAAATTTAAAGAACACCAATCTTTGCTGAACCGGAAAGGCCGTTTATGAGGCAATGAATTGTACCCTTGGTATTACACAAGGGTTGAATAATAACAAGTGCTAAATTCGTACAGCTACTACATGCACAAACACTATATGCTGAGTTTATAACATCACATCGCAATATATATGTACAAATGTACTAGTGTTAGGGTATTTTATTTTAAGCTGATTTGAAGTTTTGATGATTTAACAAACTTTCAGATCTAACAAGAGACCTGGTCGAGGACTGAATACGTACATGAAAAAAGTCAAAAGACAACTGTCTAAAAGCTGTCACATCTGACATGGTTGGTGCACGACTTTTCAAAGTAGCAGACTCTCAGCCAATGGTCTTGTCCGAAGGGTTTGTGTCCATTTGATAATAGTCTCTTCTAAAAAACTTAAAATTTGGCAAACAAAGTTTTGAATTTTTGAAAATTCATAAGCTAAAAAAGAAGAAGCCATCTTCAAGGAAGAACACTGCTCGTACTCAACAAAGGACCTTATGGAATGCTGAAGTTTCGTTGTTATATTTTGAGTTTTGTGTCTTATGTTCTTATATTGTAAATCTACTCCTAAGTTATAAAGGATAGTAGATCGGTTGTTTGTCTAAGTCTTTAGTTTGAGTCGTATTAACTAGAGTTAGTTACTCGAATCATCTACGTTTTATTCAAGCCTTTTTACAATATCATTGTTTTGATGTTTTCTTGGGTAGAGTTGCCTAGGAGTGTCAACTAGAGTTAGTTGATGTGTGGTGCAGCAGGGTTGCTGCTTGTTTATGCTCTTATCGTCGAAATCGAAGTTGGTGGCTAGAGTTAGCCTTGTTGGGTTCTTGAAGTCTAGATCAACTAGCTAGAGTTGGTTTAGTGGGCAATAGAGCTATTGCTTTGTTTTTCTTTGTGGTAGAGTTACAGTAAAGGGGAAGGGATTAAGAGTTTAATTCCTAGGTTGCAAGAGTTTGTAATGTTTGAGTGAATGAAGTTTGGGTTGAAACCATGTGAGTACAGGTCATGGTTTTCACTGCCCTTGAGAAATGAGGTTTTCACGCAAAATCCTTGTGCTTAATTTACTTTGAGTTATTTATCTTTTGTGCTATTATTCTGTCGGAAGACCTGATCCAGTGATCACTGGTTGGCCGCATTCATTCTAACAGGTATGCGCTTTGTGCATATACCCATATCAATAAGTACATAATATACAAATTACATAAATATTAGTAGTATCAGACTATGTTTGAATCATATAAAGTTATAGAATAAAAGTATTAAAAACTTTCCTGAAAATCTATAATTATTATTCCGATTTAGCTAGCTTAATAAATGAAGAAATCATGTTCCACATAAGTTTTCAGATATCTTATTGCGATTAATGTAGACTAACGTTGGAATATATTTTGAAATTTATTATTATTATTATTATTGTGATTTAATATTGAAAAACAAAACACAAAATTAAAATACTTCGAAGTTTTGTCAAATAACACAAAGTGCATCTCTTTAAAAATTGAGAATGACGGTGCTGAAGTAACGACTTCGTTCATGTCATCACTTTTGGCATTTACGTCTTATTGTTTGAAGGTTCTTAGTGAGTGAATGATAGATGATATTATTATTATTTATTATTCCTTGTGTGACTCCTCACAATCCTTTTTTTAGATATTTTTTTGGAGGAGTTCGATTACTTTCTAAACTTTTTTGTTACTAAATTGATTTGTTCGCTTTTGGTGTTTGATCTCTTATGCTTTTGCAATTTTAATAATAAAGAATGTATTTTTCAAAAAATTTATGTATTGATAAATAATGGAGCTTATGTGTCAATTCAAAATTTCTAGTGTTCAATATTGAACGCGAATGTATAATTGAGAATTGAGATTAAGTGGAAAAACATCCTTCCAAGG
The DNA here is from genome assembly GCA_029582685.1 of Solanum piurae. Taxonomy (NCBI): domain Eukaryota; kingdom Viridiplantae; phylum Streptophyta; class Magnoliopsida; order Solanales; family Solanaceae; genus Solanum; species Solanum piurae. The sequence goes on along the minus strand of JAJOOO010000116.1, from coordinate 35,318 downwards.
TTGGTTTAATTTTCCGATCAAACTTTTTTGAATTACAAACTTAGGTCGGATCAATTTTGACCTTTTCTTTTAATAGTGAATATTTCGAAAGTACAAACATTGATAGAGAGGTGAGAATTGAGCTCCATACAACCAAATGGTCATTTTGTTGCCTTGGTATAATTAGATCCAAATTATGTGAATTATTAAAACCAATTTAAGAAGTGAAAAATTGATAAATAATATATATAAGATTAATATTTTCAAGTTATGACAGTATAATAAAACTTTTAAGTTGTAACAATAAAAAAAATTCAGGTTGTAACATTTTATTTTAAAAAAAGATTTTTAAAATAATAGTAAAAAATGTTTTTTTTAAATCATAAAAAGAAAAAAACGGATATGTCATTAATTTGAATACATTAAGGATAATTAATAATGTCATATAAATTTAGGGGATTCAAAACAAAATATTTGTTTTCCTTTTTTTACTCAACCAGTTAAAATTAATTCAAAAAAAAAAGAATATTTGTTTTCCTTGTTTAGCTCAAAGCAGTTAAAATTGGTTCAAACATATTTCTTTTCTTTTGTTGGAAGGTTTCTCTCTCAATATTTTCTCTGTAAACTGTCACTCTCATCTAATTCATATTTGTTTTTATTCAATAATCTTTATTTTCTTGTAATGGACGGCTTCTTATTAGTATTAATAAAGCATAGTGATAGATGAGATCCTTCAGGTTAGTGTTCTTTGCGATTTTTTATTTGTATTGTAATACAAACCAAACGTTAAAAAAAATTATGAACAATGATTCTGGAAAAAAAATTTTCAGATTTTGTTTGTGTATAATAGTTTTAACTATGGTGTTTTTGGTATGAATATTCACTTTTGAAATTACATAAAATTTGTTTGAAATTAGTATAAATTTTGGTTTGAACATTCATTTTTTTTGTATGTTTTTTATCAAAAAATTACATAAAATTTATTTGAATTTGGTATATTGGTTATACCATGTTGGTACGATGTTAGAATTATATTTGAATGAATTTAATATACTATTTGTCTAATAAATGACAATTAATAGTTAGAAGTGATATTATTTTGGTACTATAGTGACGTGATTCTGCTGTGAAAAAGTGACGACTTATGGCATGAAATATGTATAATTTTGACATGAAATAGGTATGAAAAGTGTGCATGATAATTGTATGAAATCTGTGTACTGATTTCATATTTTTTGTTGTGTATAATAATTTGAATTATGGCGTTTTTAAATAAAAAATGTATAATGTTATATTTTGATATGAACATTGAATTTGTTCATTATTTGTCTGACCCATTTTTTATTTTTTGGTATATTTCTGGTTAAAAAAATAGATAATTTTTTCTTTGGAATTTGTATACTAATACTACCAACATGTATGATAATCGATAGTGTTTTTTGGTACAATTTCTGGTTTGATTGGATTTTTTTTTTTGGCATTATATTGTAATGAATTTTTAGAATAATAATGTAATGAACTTGGTATATTGTTTATTAAAAAAATGACAATTAATATTTCTAAGTTGAAATTATTTTGGTATTCTAGTGGCATGATCCTGGTATGAATAATTGATAACTTTTGGCATGAAATAGGTAAGAAATGTGTGAATAAGAATTGTATGAAATTTGTATACTGATATAGCATATATGTTTTTACTTTTGTATTATGTAATAACATATGAAATTGTTTAAAAATAACATATGTATTTTTACTTTTGTATGCATAAAAATGTTATGAAATTTGTATACTGATATAACATATGTATAAAAGTTATTTGTACTTTTGTATGATGTAATACTGACATAATAATTTATGATGAAACAGGAAATATGCAATTCAAAAAGTGTCGGAGCATAAGTTATTGTCGTCTGGTTCAAAATGGTTTGCTGATGTGAAATTCAAGAGGTCTAAGATTACGTGCAGTACATGTCATCGAGGGGAACACAACAAAAAGACATGTTCAAATTACCCTTCTGAAAAAAGACATAATTTATTTTTATATTGATTTGATTGTTTTATTGTGGCAAACTCATGTTTTGATTTATTTTGTCTTTTAAGTTAATGAATTATAATTTCAGAATATTTATTTATTATGTGTGCTAGTTAATCATTTGTGTATTCAGTGTTTTTCAATGTATACTAAAAAAATAGGTAATGTTGGTATGCGATTGATATCGACCGGAAAAATTAAGTCAGTATGAAATTGGTATACATTTGGTATCCAACTGACGTCCCAGTGGTAAAATTAAAAAAAACAACAACATATAATTGAGATTTCAATTGAAATAGTCAACATAAAACTAGTTAATATTGTATCCAATTTGTATAAATTTAGTATCGAATTGACATCCCATTGGAAAATTGAAAAATCAACATGTAGTTGAGATTTCAACCAAATTAGACAACCTAAACAAGTTAATGTTGTATTCATTTGGTATCAATTTGGTATCCAACAGATATCCCACTTGAAAATGAAAAAAAACAAAAATATAATTGATATTTCAACCAAATTAGACAATCTAAAACAAGTTAATGTTGTATCCAATTTATATACACTTGGTATCCAACTTGAAATTTTAGAACAAAGACAAAAAATAAAAATGTATGAAATTGGTATCCAACGGGTATAAATCTGACTGTAAAACAATGCATATTATATATTGTTGTCAGAAATTGTAGCAAAAGAAATATACATCACCCAAAAATCAAAACATGTAATTAAAAATCTAAACTGCAATAATTAATACAAGTTCTATATTTTCCTCTCTCTTCAATTTATAATCCGTATTTAAGTATGATTTTAAAAAAATCATATTTAGGCTAAAACTTAGGAACTTCTTATTAAAGATTTTATGATCTCGTATTATCTATATATATCAACAAATTTCAGAATTAAATATACTTATTTCACCCATAAAATAATATTTTAGATATAAAAAAACACACCAAAAATAAGTTTAAAATTTCATAAAACAATTTTTTTAAATCAAAAAATCAAGTTTCAGATTAATTAAAATAAAAAACGAAATCAAATTTTCAAAATACAGAACTCTTAATTCTAAAAAAATCAAATTAAAAATAAAATTAAAAACAATATCAAAATTTAAAATAAAAAAAATCAAGAAAAGCAAAAAAGATACATTAAAGTGAGAGAAAATGACATGTTACAATATACGATGATAAATTTATTTATTTAAAAAAAATTAAAGGCCCCAATAGTCATTAATAAATAAAAAGTATTTGAATAGTAATCAATATTTATCTTGGGAATAATAAAATAATCAAAATAAAAATCAACTAATTAGGAGAATATCAAGGAAAAGATTTATCTTGTCAATTATAAATTACTATATTTATGGAAAAGATATTTTGAGAGTAACGTGAGGGTGGGGTGTGGGTTGACATATGATAGTTAAATTTTTTATCAAAATGTGTAATAGATAATTACAAATTGATTCTCTCGCATTAATATTATTTCTCTCACCTATTAATTATATAACATTATATAATATATATTAGTTAATAATATATAATTAATTAATTTATAAATTAAAACAAATCTGTTAATACTTGTAATTAAAATGTTATAAGTAGTAATATCAAAAAAGTAGATCTAAAAGTTGTAATATTAACCCTTAAATAGATGTGTGGTGTGATTTTTCCATTTAAGAATTAAGATCCATCTGATTTATTTCCTTAGTCCATTTTTAATTGTCATGGTTTCTTTTTTTAGAGTCAATCTATAATAACTTTGACTAACAATATTTTTTCATTATATTGATATGCGAAAAATTGTAATTTATAGCATTTTCGTATAGTTTTTAAATATCCAAATATTTTGTTTAAAATATCAAATTAATCTATCGCATTGTAATTTCATGTACTTGTACCATTATTTAGGTCTAAATTTAATGAACCCCCTTTATATATTAGTGGCGTGGTTGAAACTTGAAGGCGTACGATGTTGGCAACAAGTGCAAAAAAAATAAAATTGCAGCTTCAGAAAACATTTTTCATTGTAAAAAAATACATCCGACCACAGTGGGAGTCGAACCCACGACCTTTTGATCCGAAGTCAAACGCGCTAATCCACTGCGCTATGCGGTCATCTTGTTACTATAACGATTCTGTCATTATAAATAGAAAACAATAGGAAATGCCATCGGCTGTATGTCTATTCCGATTTTTTTTATGAAGAGTTGCCAAACTTACGATAGTAAATAATTCCATATGAATTCAATCTTGCATGCCCTGCATACTTCTGCACCCAATTACCACTGATCTACTGCTCACTTCACATTAAAGTTATGCGTTTTTTTTAATATCTAAAAGACTTGAAGCAGACCATAATAATAATAAAAAATGCGCGTGCAAGCAATTAAATTTGGGCACCATATAAGTTTCGTGCATACCCTTGTTATTGTGCTACATGTCTCCATCAATTTTGAGGGCGTTCAAAATACTATATATATATAAAGTAAGATTTGACTTATATATAGTATGTATTTTCAACGAAAGGTGTCCAACTAGGTAAAAAATGATCTAATTATTTTTTTAATGAATGTGTCGTTATAAATTTAACAAGTAAAAGTGAACGAATGAAGTATACAATTAAAAAAAATAAGTCATTATACTAGATATTTATCTTTGCATAATAAATAAATTATACAGTACCACGTTAGTAACATTATGAAGCCAAGCAACTGATTTTTTTTTGTTCACATGGATTGTATCAATACAAAAAAAAATACATTTAGTGATAATATATTTTTTTAGTGATGATATTTGTTCCCATAATATTTTGTGGTAATCGAGTTAAAGAATTCATAGTCTCAATTTTTTTTAGCAATATTTATGTAGAATAGTACTATCGCTAAATAATTACCACAAAATCCTTTATTTATTATAATGTATATTGATTTGAATATAAAGGTCATAATTTTCTCATTGGAGTGAAAGCTATGTAAACACTAAATACAGTATATATTATCATCACTATTTTAATTTAAAAAAATATAATTATATTTATATTTAAAGTAAAATAATTTTTTTTATCAAAAATAGTCTACAATAAAAATAAAATTTACATATATTTTATCTCTAAAATTCTTTATGAAATTACATCAAATATATTTAATAACAACTATACATATATACAAAATCGAAAATAAGTAAATAAAGATGACCATAGCTAATTAAAATATAGGTATACATAAAAAAAACAATAATTGTGTAATGTATTTACCCAAATCAAATTACGTACCAACATTTCTTTAGTAATAATATAAATTTATCTTTCATATAAATAAGTAAAATAAATTGAAAAATAAATTTGTCAATGTATTGTGACTTCAGTTCAAAGCATCATCATCGTATGATCTCCTCTACCGTTCGTCCCATTTTCTTTCTTCTTATTATTACAGAAGTTGCTCGCTGCCATTAGCAAAACCTCTACTCATTTTCTCTCTTTTTCGATCTCTCGTCGTCGCTCTCCGGCACTTTGCCACTTAGCGAGCCATTCGATTTCTGCAGTTGAGTAGCTGGTGGATCTTTAGTATTCTTCACACTCAAATCTCTGATTTATTGCCTTTTCCCGATAGAATTCGCATTCGTCAGTGAAAATGGTACGTCCATTAGTTTCAGTATGTTGTTAATGCTTTCGCATTACGTTAAAACTTAGATCTGATTCAAATCTAATTCGATTTAATGGTGGTAACGGATCACTCTGTTGAGGATTGGAAAAATTCAATGTCGGTTCTGAGAATTAGTTGAGATCTGATAATTTGTTGTTTACTAACTTAATCTCATTTCCTTTTTTTTTTTTTTTTTTTTTTTGCATTGGCGATGGCACAGCCTCTAAGATTGGAGATTAAGGTACTATACTTTTCAGTATTCAAAATATTATTGGTGGATTGAATAGTTTTATATTTTTGTATTGACAATACGTACTAATGCTGACTGTGGTACTTTGATCAGAGGAAACTTGCTCAAAGATCAGAAAGGGTAAAGGCCGTGGATCTACATCCTACAGAGCCATGGTAATGAGACTCATCTTTACTAAATAAATAATTTATTTTCCAGTTTTGATGCTTATGCTTGCTCTGTAGTCTCTAATGTTGTTTGTTGGAGTGACATTTTATATGATAAAGTTTTGGAGTAACAAACTCTTTGCAAAATTATGAATTACAGAGTTTTTGTTTCTCTGTGGAATGGGGGGCCTGGTATAGTTGAAACGATAATGTCATTTACTTAAATGATAGTTCTTGTGGCTCATTCTTTCTATTCTTGTTCACAGGATATTGACAAGTTTATATTCAGGGACCCTTTGCATTTGGAACTACCAGACCCAGGTATAGGAAATTACATCCAAACTTGTGCTGCTTCTTATTAAAGTTGGATTCTTGAATCTTGTGAAAGTTGTACATGATAAAGTTACTTGTAAAAGTAAGCATAATCCCAAACTAAGGAATAACATTACATGAAAAGGACGGAGCAGCTATTATGGTATTGGGATAATGGTCATATGTCAATCTTAACATTTTAGAAACTCCTTCTACGGAATCTTTAACAATTTAGAGAAAGGGAGTTAGGGGGTGGGCGTGCCATAAGAAGCAGTTGCGTGGTAGTTGCAATTCTGGCCATGCAAAGATGAATTGGTGTTGATTTTCAATCAGTGCTTAGTAATGCTCACAAAGCAGACTTCGATGTTTGCTGGTAGCTTTAGTTCTGACATGCGAACTTCCAGCAATTTGTACTTAAAGACAAGGTGATAGTTGTAGCTCCCAGAATTGTTGGTTAGTGGTTGTTTGAAAAGCTGATATTACTATTGAGCTCATAATTTGATTTGCCCTGTATGTAGGTATGTATTCCATTTTCGTATCACATACCTTTTACTCTCACCTGACCTTTGGGATAACATCTCTTGTAGCCACATAGTAGGAGTTGCAAGTTAGATCAGTAAAATTGGTACCCAGAAATCAGAACTGCCCCTAAAATTATTTCTCCACCATTGATATCCTCTAATTACTGTAGTTCCAAGTATGTTCAGTATTCATAGTATCTTTACCTATTAGCTACCATTGATACATATGAGACATAACTCTTTTCACTTTGTGTGCAAATTTATACTTCTTAGCTTAGTATGAAAAAGCAACTGTATCAGCATGCCCCTAATAGAAGAGAAGTTACATTGTAATGACATTATTTATAGAATGCTGATGCGTCATTCATTTTTAATGCAGACAATGGCACAATCTTTCGAAGTTACTGAATTACCAGGTCTGTTAATTGAATGAAAGTGGTATTTTTGGTTGGTCAGGAGGTGCATAAGAAACCTTCTGCTTTAACAAAGGGTTGCAGTACCTTTTAACACCTTAATTATTCTTTGCAGTAAGATCAGCGAAATTTATAGCACGCAAACAGTGGATTGTTGCTGGTTCCGATGACATGTTTATTCGTGTATACAATTATAATACCATGGATAAGGTCAAAGTATTCGAGGCACACACAGATTATATTAGGTGTGTGGCTGTTCATCCTACACTACCATATGTGCTGTCATCATCTGATGACATGCTTATAAAGCTCTGGGATTGGGAGAAGGGATGGGTATGCACTCAAATTTTTGAGGGTCATTCCCATTATGTGATGCAGGTCACATTTAATCCAAAAGACACCAATACTTTTGCTAGTGCATCTCTTGATCGGACTATAAAGGTAGTTTTTTTAATCTTTCCTATCGTCCCCTCCCTCCTATGATAAATTTCTAAATAACATCATATTTGTCGTTCACCTATGTAACATTGGGGCTGGTAATGGTTGACTTGTAGATTTGGAACCTTGGCTCTCCTGACCCTAACTTTACACTGGATGCCCATCTGAAAGGGGTTAATTGTGTTGATTATTTCACTGGTGGTGATAAACCTTTTCTAATTACTGGTTCTGATGATCACACTGCTAAGGTTTGCTACTAATAACCTATTCCCATGTTCTGTTGTTGATTGCACCTGTATAGAACCTGAGTTATATGCTCTGGAATCGCGAAACAGGTCTGGGACTATCAGACAAGAAGTTGTGTCCAGACTCTTGAAGGTCACACACACAATGTTTCTGCTGTATGTTTTCATCCAGATCTTCCTATTATAATGACGGGGTCTGAAGATGGTACTGTTCGTATTTGGCATGCAACTACTTACAGGTAATACTCAGTATCATTTAATTATTTTAGCTTATTTCAAGGTTCTATTACTATTAGACATGGCGTTCATTTTTTGATAACTTCTTGTGTTTCAATACATTGTCGGACATTTAGTTTTTGTAACTTTAAAGACAGCGATTATGCGGATGAATATGGACATATTTAGTTGTAATCTGTAAAGGGAACCACTTCTTTCTATCGTTTGGAGTTGCATGAATCAGTGGAACCGGCCATGTAGCTTATATGAATTATTTGACTGAATTACAATGATGACCTATGTGAATTCTTTGGTTGGGTCTCGACTTTTATCATGTAATGCAGCTAGCATATCTCTTTTATACTCTTTGCATCTTCTTGATGCTGGTAATGAAACAACTTACTTCATCAAAAAAAAATATTCTTTGATTGAATCACAGTGATGACCTATGTAATGCTATTGGTGGATAAATCAGCACATATTTATTTTTATCTTTCAAGCTGTGTCACCTTCGTAGAGATACAGTTTTTGTTGGAACATATGCACTACTCCCCCCCATACAAGGAAAGATAATGGATCAAAAGAAAATGGAAAGATATGCACGCCCTACTACCTTAGTCCAAATTGTATGTCCATTTTCCCTTTCTAATTTCTTATGGAATTTTGTCTGTTTTTTCCAAAAAGAAATTCTTTGCAACAGATTATGTAACACAAATTACCAAATTTGTGTGTGTGTGTTTTTTGGGCTGGGAGTGGAAGGTGGGGGCATTGCTTAGATGAATGTATCTTGCATTAGGTTGCTAAGTTGCTCGGACTCTTCACTTTTGGTGCCGCACCCGTGTCGACACGACATGGGTGTGGGTGTGGGATCCGTGTCCGATTTGGTCAACCAATTTCGGGTACTTTGACCATACTTTGACCAAAATCGATGGGAAGTGTGGACAATTTTAATGATTTCTATAATCAATACAAAAGCTAAGATGAAATTGAAGAAAATGGAATACCTTTTATATAGAAATTTCTATGTCACTCCTTTTCCTTTAATCTCCTTCCAGGATTCTCGTCAAGTTCTCCACAAATATATCATAATTTAGGTTTTATAACTTTCTTTTTAGATATTTTAATTATTTTTAGGCGAATCCCCACACCCGTTCCATACATGGATCCATATCCCCGAATCTTAAAAATTAGATCATGAAGGATCCGACATCTAGATCCGCACCCGGATCGGACACCCTCACCCAAGTCCGAGCAACTTAGTTAGGTTCCATGAATATCGCACGCACATACATGCTGCTGAAATTGATACATCTCTTGTTTTCAGCATGGAATATTCTTTTTAAGAATTTGAGTAAATCGATAACAACGTTTTGATATCCTCTTTTGCATTGCTGTTTACTAAAGATGAATTATGTTTCCTGTATCTATATCAATTGAACATGTTAACATAGTTAAAACACTCTACGCTATTAGCTGCAGTGCTAATTTTCTTCTTATTTTTCACTCTGAGATTAAACTAATCAATTAAATCTTGAAAACTGACGTGTTTCTAGAATTTTACCTAACGAGAAGATGAAATTCTCCATCTACCACTTAAAGCAATGCATCTCATCTATTGGTGACTTTACCTTTTCAAAATGATTTTCATTAATTTTTTATACAACTTTCTGGTTCTGATTTCTTGTGTTCTTTTCTAGGTGCTTGGGTTTTAATTGCTTATCTTTTTGTTGATTTGCATTTTCTTGTAGACTTGACAAAGTTTTGAATTATCTTTTGAAAACTGATGCATTTCTATAATTTTGCCTAAGATAAACTGATGAATTTTTCCTTCACTTTTGTAAGCACTCCTCTGGTTCTGACTTCTGAGTGATTGTATCCTCTCATAAATCTTGTTTCATTTCTTAATTTATTTATTTTTTAAATAATTATTTCGCGCAGACTCGAGAACACGTTGAATTATGGCTTTGAAAGAGTTTGGGCTATTGGTTACATGAAAGGTTCAAGAAGGTGAGTTTCTATAATTAATTTATAGCTGTATTTTTTATCTTCTTGAAAGTCTAATGCTTTCCATATTTACTTTGATTTTCAGTTATTTTTTTTATTTTTTTTATATTTGAACGAGGAAAGAGGGAATAGCCAATGTTAGTTGAATCGTGAGCTTACAAAAATAAAAAAATTTGAAACTAGGAAATATTAAAGACCTAAGGAGTAGATCATGATTTTCATCTTTTTCTTTGTATTTGCATTTGTTCAGCTAGCTGCAGTTATAATTAATGTATTAAATGTATAGGGTTGTAATTGGTTACGATGAGGGAACCATTATGGTAAAACTTGGTCGAGAGGTACCTGTTGCTAGCATGGATAATAGTGGAAAAGTCATATGGGCTAAGCACAATGAGATTCAAACTATTAACATCAAGAGTGTGGGTGCGGATTATGAGGTATGGCATCAATTTCCTTCAAGTCTGCTCGCCTGATTCAAATTACAGAATATTGTTTTCCTGTCACCCCCTCAATTACTGCTGGATATTGTTTTATGAATAATTTGCTTTATATCAGGTTACTGATGGAGAAAGATTGCCTTTGGCAGTCAAGGAATTGGGAACTTGTGACCTATACCCACAAGTGAGTCAGATTCACAGCTAATACCTGGCATTTTGTATAATCTTGCATCACCTGCTTTGCAACTGTGAATTGGATCTGGTTCCATAGTTCAATACTTCAATTGTTATTCATGTAAGGTTATCCTGTTTGGGTTGCATAAACTGTATCCTCTTTCTAGTAAAAGACTTGCTATTTTTGTTAAAATAGCAATCCATAGATTTGAAACCAATCCTCCCTTAATCTGATTTCTGGTTTTCGTTTTGTACAGTTTCTCTCTTCAGACTTCCATGGGAAGCCATGTTGTAGTAGTGATGCTTATCCCAGAAGATATGACTTATGTACCTGCTTCTTTGCTTTCTTAATGTCCTTAAAGATGTGTCATTTTATTGGTTCTTTAGTCATCTTCTCATAGTTTGAGGTTGTGCTTGGAATATACTAGTTTCCCTCTTAGGGTTAAAGGATGTAATTACTTAGATGTCACTTGCTGTTGATCTCATTCTTTTTCTCCTCCTTCACAGAGCTTAAAGCATAACCCAAATGGAAGGTTTGTCGTTGTTTGTGGAGACGGTGAGTATATCATATATACTGCTCTGGCCTGGAGAAATAGGTCATTTGGCTCAGCTCTGGAATTTGTTTGGTCGTCTGATGGAGAGTATGCTATCAGAGAAAGTACTTCAAGGATTAAGATTTTCAGCAAAAATTTCCAGGTTTCATGAATGTCCTCACAACTGCCTCCCTCCCAAATTTGGATTACTTTTGTGTTATGCTTCAGATTATTTGTTATTTAATCTAATGATATTACTTTAAATAATGGACCCCACAGTTAGATGTTATCCCCTCTTACTCAATCTCTTTTTCTCTCTCTCCTATTTCGTACCCTTAATTTGTTACTTCTTAGAGGCCTGACAAGTAAATTTGGGTTCATGTGCATGCAGTAAGTTGTAGTTCTTTAATGCATTTAGCTTCTCTTTGTCTTGAAGCTGAAGGGTGCATTGTGTTGTAGTTTCTTTTGTTCACCTGGATTGAAGTGAATATGCTGATATCTCCAGGAAAAAAAGAGTATCCGCCCTACTTTCTCTGCTGAGCACATCTATGGGGGTACCTTATTGGCAATGTGCTCAAATGATTTCATTTGCTTCTACGATTGGATTGAGTGCAGGTTGATACGACGGATTGATGTTAATGTCAAAGTAAGATATATAAGCTTGACTTCCATAAGTGCTATGTTGGTCCTTTACTCTTTTGATGGTTGTTACAATATCATTTGTTTTTTTTTGCTTCAACTACTTCAGAACCTCTACTGGGCTGACAGTGGTGATCTGGTGGCTATTGCTAGTGATACTTCATTCTACATACTGAAGTATAATGTGAGAGCTCTCTTTCTCAGATTTTTAAACTACTACTATATCTTTTCTTTGCAAGCTATTGTGTTATGATTGTCCTTTTGTTAAACCTGCAGCGCGATGTTGTTTCTGCACATTTAGATAGTGGAAGATCTGTAGATGACCAAGGTGTTGAAGATGCTTTTGAACTTCTTTATGAGATAAATGAACGTGTCAGAACTGGAGTTTGGGTCGGAGATTGTTTCATTTACAACAATTCTTCTTCGAGACTGAATTACTGTGTAGGCGGCGAGGTATGAAAAGTCATTCATGCAGTTTTATGGACCTCTTTGTTTTCAGTATGTCTCATCTCATACAGGTGAGTAACAGTGTTTCTTACGATCTTTAGGTGACCACAATGTTTCACTTAGACCGACCCATGTACCTGCTGGGATATCTCGCTAATCAAAGTAGAGTTTTCCTGATTGACAAAGAGTTCAAGTGAGTAGGCTCATGACAGCTTCTCACACAGGAACTAGAAAAATTATTTCAAGTATGATTCTTCTATGATGACCCATGTTCTTTTCATTACAGTGTCGTGGGATATACTCTTCTGCTCAGCTTGATAGAGTACAAGACACTTGTGATGCGTGGTGACTGGGACAGAGCTAATGTGGTCTTACCATCAATTCCTAAGGATCACCATAACAGGTACATCTCTATTCTTCTTGTAATATGTTTTTTCTGTGAATATGATTAATGAATTGTGCTTGATTGCGATTTTTCCTTCATCTTCGAACACAGTTGCAAAATGTGACAAAGTGGCAGTTAAAAAAATACAAACATCATTTTAGTGTAGTCTATGATGTAAATTGTTTTCTTAAGGCACATTATTGAGTATTGGAGTGAAATGTGTCCAAATGGTATGAAATGAATTTTGAGGTTTCATATAGCCCATCCCATCTAGTTTGTGAACACAGTTGTTGTATTGATGTAAAATTGTTTATTATCCTGGTGGTGTGGCACACACTGCTAAAGTTACTCTGATAGCCGTAGTAATTTTAGTGCTAATACGTGCTACAAGCCCTGACTTTTGGAAGGGATGCATTTATTAGATAAAAGGATATTCTTGCTGCTATGCTATGTGATTGAATGCAGTCATTCATGTTCTTATTTTTCCTATGATCTATTGGGATCTGCATTAATATATTGTATTTAGTAGTTAAGCCTCGGGCGGTGGTGGATTTATTTCTGTCTTATATGATGGGATTATCAAGTTCTCTAAGTTGTGATGAAATGATTCCCTGTAGTGTTGCTCGTTTCTTGGAATCACGAGGTATGATTGAGGAAGCATTGGAAGTTGCCACAGACGCTGACTACAGATTTGAACTTGCCATACAGTTGGGTAAATTAGACATTGCAAAGGTAAGGGCTACTAACTCGTGAAAGTGTGCGGTTTGACTTCAGCCTCTCTTCCTTTATACTTGTCTCTGTCAGAAGAACCATATGTTGTTAAGTATGGGCATGTGCCCCTTCTTGTTTGCAGGAAATTGCTGTAGTAGCACAGAGTGAATCCAAATGGAAGCAGTTGGGTGAACTGGCAATGTCTGCTGGAATGGTAACTGATACTTACAGCCACTTGAGCCCCTTTTTTTAAAAAACAATTTTTTACCAGGGGGAACATAAACCACTTGAATTTTCAAAAACAAGTAAATTGATGAGTTTTACAAATGGTCAGTGTTTGAGCTCCTTAATTTATATCAGAAATTCCAAGTCAGCTCTCCGAAAGTTTCTTTAGCAGAAAACTCCTGACCCATACCTTTTTTGCTGCTGGAAAAATCTATGGTTACGGTTCTGAACTCTGTTGGTTGTCCTTTTGCCTGTGAAAGTTTACCGAATGTTTCTGTTTGTAGTTCAGTGGTAAAGGGTGTTTGTAGTTGATTTCTGCAGCCTCCTGGTCATTCTTCTTAGTACTCTTTACTTGGATTATAACAGCATACCCAGTGTGATCCCACAAATGGGGTCTGGGGATGGTGGGGTGTACACAAACCTTACTCCTACCAACTGTTCTTTACTTGGATTCTCTATCAATAATGCTGTTCTATATTTTGCAGCTGAAGATGGCAGAGGATTGTTTGAAATACGCTAATGACTTGAGTGGTTTGCTGCTGCTTTATTCCTCGTTAGGAGATGCTGAAGGAATTGCTGAATTAGCATCTCTTGCAAAAGAGCATGGAAGAAACAATGTTGCATTCCTTTGCCTGTTCCTCCTGGGTAAAGTGGAAGATTGTGTTCAGCTGTTGGTTGACAGGTCCTTTTTTCGTTTGAGATCCTCTTCAGTTTGATGCCACTTGTCAGATTGTTGTCAACTCTGGAATAATATTCTCTATTGCAATTACTTTGCAGCAACCGGACACCTGAGGCTGCATTTATGGCAAGATCTTACCTTCCAAGTAAGGTTTCTGAAATAGTTGCAATGTGGAGGAAGGACCTTAATAAGGTCAGTGATATTCATTTTTGTGATTGCTGTTAGATTTACATTGTCCACTATTTAAGGAGCTGTGTATTCTCTTGGTCAGTTTTTTTAAAAAATGTTACTTTCGTTTTAATCTTTTTTAAAATAAAGTACAATGCTTCAGCCTCATGTTGCGGGGATCATGCCTTTTGACTTTAAGTTAACAGTGCAAAGGAACTTAGGAGCTCTTTGATGGTACTGTTATGCCTGTGATAAGACATACAAATTTGCTGTTGTTGACGTGTGTGTTCTCTTTTCCAACTTTTGCTTGCATTTGCATGTGCCTGAAACTCCATGAAATATTTCTGTCAATTTCTCTCAGCGGCCAATGTGGCCTGAGAACACCCTATATTCGATACAGACATCCTTTTAACTTCACGATTAGAATTTGAGTTTCTTTGTTAAAAAAATTATTTGACCTTGAGTGCAAGTAGTAAGAGAACTGCAGAAAAGGTTGACTTTTATGGGTAAGAAACAGTCTGCAGAATTATTTGCAACCATATCACTCAGAATTCCTGTCAGATTTTGAACCTAGTTTTCTGCATGATTTCGGCCTGTAGGTTAACCAAAAAGCAGCAGAAGCTTTGGCTGATCCTGAAGAATATCCCAACATGTTTGAGCACTGGCAAATTGCACATGCTGTTGAAGCTAGAGTCGCAGAGGAAAGGTGTATATAGACCACTATTCCACTTTGTGTGGATCTTTTGTAGCTTGTACACTGGTGGCTCTTTGAAAAAAATTTACATCTCTTTTTCTATTTGTACTCCTTTCCTCTTATTGCTGGAGTATGAATTCAACAGGGCTCAATGAATGGGCATATTTATCACTAGTGTGGACTGATTCCCAGTTATGAGACTAAGTGTTGCGCACAATTTTATTGTGAAAATTTTTCATCAAGGTTATTTTCTAATTTTATGTAGGGGTGTATACCCACCAGCAGCAGATTATGGAAATTATGCTGATAGACCAACTTCCAACCTTGTAGAAGCTTTCAGCAACATGAGAATGGATGAAGAAGAACCCCTTGAAAATGGAGAAATGGACCACGAGGTATTAGATGGACATGTTTCTATTTGTCTCATATGAGGATTCATTTTCCATTATGTGTCCATTTATATATATATATATATTTAAAAAAAAGAAGTAGAAAACATAGTTAGCATTTTACATTATTTTGTTTATACAATGCTGGGGATTAGGTATGGATGTATGGCATAATAGTTTGTATTTCAAGCATCTTAACAACAACCTTATGCTCGATGGTAGTTGATACCCTTCATACGAGCAGCTTATACGACTAATCACTGTGGAAAAGGCCATGTTTAAAACTGATTGTTTCCTTGTTCAAACTCCCCAGGTTGTGGAACAGAATGGTGATGAGGTGCAAAAACAGGGACAAGATGGCACTCAACAGGAGAGCCAAGAAGAGGCTGTTGTTGTAGATGCTGACTCTACTGATAGTGCAGTACTCGTCAATGGAAACGAGGCTGAAGAAGAGTGGGGTACGAATACTGAAGGAAAACCGTCAGCCTAAAAGCAATTCGTTGGGCCGGTGTGAAAATCCTAATTTTGTAGCTGGTGATTAATTGAATTTCTTTTAGTTGCTGTGTTTGGCTCCCTATACATTCCAAATCCTTCTCTTTTTTCTTTTATGCCTCCTTGTTTTTTCTTTAACCTTAACTGCTTGAAGCAATTGCAATTTTGGCAAACCCAACCTTGAGAAGGCGTATTGCCTTTCCTATGAAATACTAAAATGTGGATTTTGGAGTTTGTTCTCTTCTTTCATGTCTAGATATTCATGTGTTTTCAAGCTTTTTAAAGTTCCTCAATCCATAGATAATTTCTGTCATTTAGCTTGAACTGCTTCTATGGGTGAAAATTCCAGCACTGGCTAATATTTTTCAGCTGATTAGCATTTGACATTCATTTGTTTTTGGCATAAGTTAGGAAGTTATCTACGTTGGCATTCATTTGTTTCTTGGCATTTCACTTCTCCTTCTCGATTTGTCCCTATTTGTGCTTGTTCTTTTCTTTTTCGTTCAATTTATTGTTACTTTATACTGCCTCTCTTATTAGCTGTTGTGTTATGTTTTCGTCAATGTTTTTTTCTTCTTTTTTATACCTGAAATTGCTGAACTTGAGCCAAGGGTCTTTACGAAACAACCTTTCTACCTCCACGAGGTAGTGGTAAAGTTTGCGTACACTCTACCCTCCCCAGACCCCACTTGTGGGATTTCACTGGGTATGTTGTTTTTTGTGGTTGTCAATTTATTGTTACTTACCTCTCATTCCTTTTTATTCTTTTTGCAGTGCTTACACCACATAACTAGGTTCAGTGAAGACAGTTGGTTCCAGCTGTATGTAATCCGTTCTTATGGTGAGAATTGAGTTTTCTGCATCAAGCATAATTTTATGCATCCTTTGTCTGATAAACAGTTCTTATCTGTATGTCTTCTTGATTGGGGGTGCTTCAAATTTTATCTTATTTACCAAGTCTTTTGTGTGTTAACTACACTTGCACGCATATCATTTCATTTGCTTGACTGGTGCCCTTGTAGAATATTTGAACTTGTACATTTAACCTTGTTCTGCCTTGGGCTATATGCAAGAAACTGAAGAAGCCATGTTTCCCCCCCTAGAATTTGGTCAATTTTTTGATTCATACGTATGTGTAACCACATTGTAATACAGAAATATTCTTGAAAGCGCTGTGTGTACTATCCAGAAAAAGATAGAATGATTGTGTTCTGCAGTTCTTTCACTTGCATAATGTTTTAGTGTACATTATTTGACTACACTTGTGGTATATTTCACCTGGATTTGGATTCAATAATGCAGATCTTTGAAAAGTTCTGCTTACAATGTATAATGAGTGTTTGAATTCCTTGGCTTTATAGAACATTTAGACCGAAGAAAGATCTTCAATTTGTTTGGCCAGATTAAGCTATAATTATTTTCAGTTTTGTTTTTTACACCTTAATTCGTGTTGACAGCTTGCAGAAGTTCTGCCAAATGCCTGAATTCCTTGTTTACTTCACATCGGGGAAAACATGCACTGTTTGGGCCGTTTGACAGAAATTTGAACTTTTCATTCCAGGTTCTCAAAGTTGTTGTCTGAATGGGACGAACGATGGGTTGTCTGTTTTGAGTGGTGAACGAGTTTTGGTGGCATACTGTAGAAAACATTTGTCCCAGCTCAGTTATTATTAGCATTAGTCACGCATAGATTTATACACCTATTATTCTTTATGAGGGATACAATTCTTTAATCCGTCAAATTTCTTTCAATCCACTGTGAATGTAAAAACAGTTGCACAAAATATGCAAGTGGAGATGCTGCGGAAGTGCTTTTGAGTTCCTATTTCTCTATGATTCTCCAACTCGCTATGTTCCCTTCCTTCACCATAGAGCTGCCTTTTCATTTACCTCTGCCAACTGTATTCAGTCAATGGTAGTAACAATCTCTATGTAGCAGATTGAGATCTTAATATTTTCTTTTTTCCATTTTATTGGCGCAATCACTTTCACTATATTAAGGATTTTGAAGTCAAATTTCAATTAAACATAAGCTAAAACTTGAACTTACTGATAATACTATGAGAATTACATCTTAAGCAGAAAGATGACTTCCTATTGTTCTTTTACTTCATCAATTTTCTTTGTAGGGTTATAATATTAATTTTTATCATGGTTAGGATGTCAACGTTTGATTTAAATCCACTTGCACATCAAAGGTAACAGCTTGAAATTCAGTTATGTTTAGTTGTAGTTACAAATGCAACTAATGAATTTGAAAAGCTTCAACAAGTACACCAAAGCACATAAATATATAAAAGACTTTCATCAAAGCATTTACTCATGCTCACTGTTGGTGGGTATTGCAAAACTAGTAAGTAAGAAGTGGATCCTTGTTTGGTCATTAGAATAATATCAGTTATTAGTGAGTGACAGGTCACTCTCTTTATTACAGTGAAAAGAATTTGCAAAACATCGCTAATTAAAAAGATATATTAGTACTATGCTTTATTGCTTAAGAATGCACCATATCTTACGATTTGCTATTGAATTTATGAACCTATGTTTTTATTTCCTATCACATACCAATTTTGATAATATTCTAAAAACAATTCATGTATTGCAATTCAAAAATAATTTAATTAAAATACACAACTTTTAGATAATTAATAAATAAATAAACAACAATTTCTTGAGCTAAATTTTAATCTTTCTAAAAGTGAAATGCGCAAAAAAGAAATAATTAAGGAAAGCAAAAAAAAAAAAATAGAAAAAGGAAGCTGATTCTGTTCATTAGCTCCGTCTAGGGTTTTTATACACTCCGCTAGCATTTTCATTACAGTAGAAAGTTTCTCTCTAAAACTACTTGAAGAAATCAGACTGCTTCCAGGTAACGTTGATCTCTCTTCTCTTGCTTTTATTTATGGATTTTCTGTAATTAATTCGATTTTTAGCTTATGGTTTATTATACTTGATTATAATAACTATCGGTAAAACAAATCCAGAATTTATATGCTGTAATGGTCACTGCGTTTGATTTTCTGCTGATAAAAACATGTATTTCTTAGAATGCCTTGTTGAATTTTTTGAGTGATCAAACTTTGTTCTGTTCGCTTCTTTGCGCATTTACTATTTCATATATAGAATTCGTTTGGTGAAAATTCTTGGTCCGCCACTTCCTACAAAATACCAAGTGTAATCCCACAAGTAGGATTTGGGGAGGGTAGGATCCCACAAAAGATTCATTTAGTCGACCTCCTATTTTTCACCAAAAATGTTGTGATCCTGTACACAGAAGAAATCACTCAATTCTGTTGCTAGCTTTACATATTTGTAAAGAGGAATGTAATACCAATACACAAAATGGAGAGGTTGGAAAGAGCATAGATTTGTGGTAGGATTTAGAATGTACTTTCACAACTACCTTTGGCCTTCTGTGGGTTGTATGTTAAGGTCCTATGGTTCATTCAAACCAAGTAGCTTTTTCTCGGACCCTGTATATTTGTTAAAAATTTCTCTTACTGAGTACAAATAATTGATTTTGAACCTAGAAAATCAAATGAATTGTGGTAAAATACCAAATTTGAACCCATAAAGATCAAATTCTGGATCCGCCTCTATGTCAAAACACTTGTCAGTTTAAAGCTTATCAGTTGCCTTGTGTTTGCAGTAAATCTTTTGGTGAAATTCTTCAGGCAGGTTTTGATTCATGTAAAGTAGTTGAGAAATAGGAGGTTTTGAATTAGAAAATTCAGAGCTCCACTTCTGTTTTCTTGTTTCCTTAAAAAGAAATTCTTTGGGTTCTGCTTCTACAGTGCTGTCTTATGTCTTTCAAGTTTCTGTTTGATATTGATAAGAGTTTTATGCATGCATGCGATCTGAAAGGCTCTGAATACTGCAAAAGGAATTGTTTAATTTTCTATACTTACTACTACTCATCCTCATTTTACATATAATTTTTTTTTCATAAACTGGTTGGGTACGAGGAGTAAATGCTCTCACATGTGTGTCTGTATGTGTCTTAACTCAGCAGTCTTATATCATCTTTCTGTTGTATGTTCTGGCCTTTGTACCTCTGATGCTGGTACAAAGTAGGTCTGAAAGCTTGACATGAAGCTTTTGACATTCGAACTACTAGTTGCATTATTTTCTTCAATGAGTTTGTTGTGTATGTTAGTTGTTGGGATAGTTTGTTGCCATGGTATAAGCTTCCGTGTAGTTATTTCTAAGTACTACTGTCATCAGATCCACCTTCCTGATGATTGATGAGATATTTCTGGGCAGTCTGTTGTCTTTTTGTCCTGGTTTATCTAGACTGTGACTTCCCTCTCAATGACCTAAGCTGCTTTATGCCACACAGCAGATTGAATTCATTTGTCAGGTTACTGAGACTTCTGAGTATTTCCTGCAGAAATTTGAATCGCCATCAACTTTTTGGGAACTCTTCAAGTGTCGTTCTTCATTTTGGGATGGGGGACGCGGAATCTCTTCAACCATCAAAGAAAAGGGCTGCTGTAAAGGAACTATCACGAGATAATCCTGGTCTTGATGATGATAATGAGTCATCTGAACAGGAGAATGGAACTTTCAAGAGAGCAAGCGATGAGGTGATGGCAAATAGGAGAATTGTCAAAGTTCGTAAAGCAGCATCGACTATAACTACTCCTTCTTCTAACCCTTTTGCGGCGATCCAGTTGGTTCCGCCTGCTAATACCAGTACAACTCCTGCCGTGACCACAACTGAAGCTGGGAATGGGACAACAACTTCCAAGAAACCAGAAGAGTCAAATGATCAAAGTGAGGCAGTTAAAAAGGAAGAAACAGATGTGAGTAAGGAAGCTAATCAGGAGAAGGAAAGTGATGAAAATTCTAAACTACCAGAAAGCAAATTTGAGTCAACGGCTGATGCTAATGTTGATAAGGAGAAAGTTGATAATCCTAATGAGCCTAACAAACCTGAATCTACTGAAAAGAAGGCAGTGGGAAGTGAGAAAATTAAAGATGACACTAAGACGGTCACAGTAGTGGAGAAGAGTGCAGATGGCATAGAAGTGGAAGGCAATAAGACGGAAAGTGAAATGGAAAAACACGTTGGCGATGGAAAAAATGATAAGGATGCTGAAACTGCATCTTTTAGCTCGTTTCAACAGCTCTCCAGTAGCCAAAATGCTTTCACAGGACTTGCAGGAACTGGGTTATCCAATACTACTTTCTCATTTGGAGATAGTTCAAAAGAGAGATCTCCACTAGGGTTTGGTTCTGAATCAGGTGCTGGTTCTGGGTCTCTCTTTGGAGTAAAAAGCGACCAGTCAATTTTCGGAGTTAGTCTTCCCACTAATGGAAATGCTTCTCTATTCGGTTACTCAGGGTCATCTAGTGTTAAAAAGAGCGAGGGAACTGGATTTCCTTCCATGCAAGAGGTTCCCCTTGTAACAGGGGAAGAGCATGAAAAGACAATCTTTACAGCTGACTCTGTGCTGTTTGAATATCTTAATGGAGGGTGGAAGGAGCGTGGAAAGGGAGAGTTGAAGCTCAATATTTCAAGTGGAACTGGAAAAGCTAGACTTGTTATGAGAACCAGAGGAAATTACAGGTTGATTTTGAATGCTAACCTTTATCCTGAAATGAAGCTTGCAAGTATGGATAAAAAAGGTGTCACCTTTGCTTGTATGAATAGTGCTGATGATGGGAAAGATGGACTTTCAACAATTGCTTTGAAGTTCAAGGATGCCTCTATTGTTGAGGAGTTTCGAGCTGCTGTGACGGAACATAAAGATAAGATAGAAGTCTCTTTGAAGACGCCACCAAATTCTCCATGGACTTCAGATGACTAATAATTTTGGCAAAGATGCATAGAGATTCTATTTTCATCACAGAACCCACCTACATACATTTCCCCCTTCTCTACCCCTATGCATAGTTAAAAAAAAAAAAAGAAGTTGAGTATTGTCCATAGATGGATAACTTATAATTCTATATAGCAAGTAGTGTTAAACATTATGATGTTGTTTATCCTTAATATTTCTTCTCTCTTTTGACTTTTAGGGATATAACTTGTGGTTCAACTGTCTTTAATATTTTGCTTTATTGTTCCCACGAATTGTAGACGCAACTCTAGCCTAATCTCATTCTATGAAATTTCAAGTTCTTGAATTCCCATCTCAATTTAGATACAATAACACACCCAATGTAATCCTGTATGGGAAATACCATATAGGGAAGATGGTGTGTACACAAGTCTTATTGCTACCACGCCATCAACCTTACTACTGAAAGGCAGAGAGATTGTTTTTGATAAACCTTTGGCTCAAGTAAAGTTTATTAGAAATCAAGCATGTACTGAAATCAAGTAGGGACAAACCAGTAGTATTCCCATAGAAAACAGTGGCTTTATTCTTAAGAGGTTATTTGCAGAATAAACACGTTCTTGATTTGTTTTTATTGTGCTAAATTTGGTTTTCCTAAACAGATCGTCCAACCAATCCATAAGAAAAAGTTTGGATTCTCTTCACGTGCTATGATTAGCTCTTTACCCAATGTCATTTCCTAGTTCACGGGTCATGCAAAGACAGTGAAAAAATTATACAAAAGTGAGTGCACCAGACAGATTGGCCTACTACCTACATTACATCATTTTAACCAATTATAAACTGAGCTTCACGCAATTCCATTAATCGTATGCGTTTTTTTTTTCCATTAATCATATACTCGCATTGGTGCATCGCGAGTCCACACTGAAGCCTATGCAACTTTATACCTAGACCTCAAATTCGAGACTTCTAATTAAAAAATGAAAAATTACTTATCACTCCACTATAATTGTGATTCGTTATATAGTGTTTGTTAATTGACAAAATGAACAGTAATTGCCTTTAAATTTGTGTTTAGGGTGACATTACAGGATTGATTGACCTTGTGATACTGCAGAATTCTATGCTTCTGAAGTCTACAAAAGGATTAGAAAAAGGAGGCCAAAATTCAGAAACACACTCTCGTGAATTACTTTTCCATCTTCAAACTTGTAAACAGCATAAGAAGAAGAAATTTATAAAAATGGGAACTACCACACACACACACACACACACCAACAGAAAAGAAAAAAAAAAGAAGCTAAAAACAATGAAGTCCAATAAAATATTCCAGACTGTAAAAGTGCCATTTCTATGGAATTGAGTAGTTCTTGGTGCACATTCTTGAGCAGGATCCAACACAGTCATCCATTTTTCCACCATCTAACAACAAAGAATGAAAAGAAAACATTAATTATGAATCAAATACACCAAGACAAAGATAATGTACAAATAAAGATTACGCCCTCCGTTTTCAATTTGTTTATCTGGTTTTAAGTTACACAGAGTTTAAGAAAGTAAAGATAACATTTACATTTTCTTGTCTTAAACTAAAGATACGCAGAATGTACCAAAAAAAATTCTTTAATCTCGTTGTCTTAAACGAACTAAAAAAGAAAAGTAAGACAAACAAATTGAAACAGGGGAAACTTACTAGGTTGATGTTTTGTGCTGAGAGCAGAACATGTAGAGAAAGCACAACCAAGCTTGCAGAAGTTAAGGTTCTTACTGTCTGCAACATCATTGTGTGAAGTGGGAATAATAGAGGAACTATTACCTGGATCAGAACTAAAAATGCATTCTTTTAAGCATCTAGAAGTACAAGTACAAAGATTCTGAGAAGGTTCAATTAAGCAGAATATAAAGCATTTAGAATAGCAATCCCTAAAAGTGGAAACAGAGGCATTGGACTGCCCTATAAACATCCCAAATGCCATTAACACAAAAACAAAAGCCCATAACTTCATTTTTCCTTTAACAACAAAAAGTTCTTGGCCTATGGAAAAATTATACAACTGTAATAGCCAGTATTCACAAGTGGCATATATAGTAGTAGTAATAGTAGTAAAAGATTGATCATTGTTTTGGTGTTAGCTAAAGTTGCGGTGACATGTGATGGTTTTTTGTCTTTGCCCATGGCTGTTTTTATATTGGACTATTAGTATAAGCCGATCCTGCATTTGAAGTTTATGAGTTTATGTAACGTCCTCAAGTTAATAGTCCATATAAAATAACAATTGGGTTCCATGACTAATAATTACTTAACTCGTACATCATACTCTCCATCCGCCACTTATTATCTATTAGAGAGGTAGTTATAAAGGATAAGGCATATGAAAAAGAGTTTAAACCCACCTACCACCACTCTCCTCCCTTCTCTTCCTCTATATACATGATAATACTTGGAAGAGAAAAATATAATCTATACAACCGACTGATCACAAAAAAGAGGAAAAAACAGGAAGAATTTTGATTAAAATCAAGGTAGGGTTTGCAAATTTCGGCCATATTCAGAGAAAAATGTATCAAATAATGTGTTTTGAGTCGTAAATTTTTTATCTTTTAGTATACTAGATAGTGTGCATAAATTTCATAAAGTACTTACAGTTTCCTCTTTTTTTTTTAAACTGCTTAATGTAATACACCCAAAATAACTGTCTCAATACCAAACAAGTTAAGTTCATCATAAACTTCAATGTCTATAGGCAAATGGTACTTGGTGTTGCTGGAAATAAACCAGAAAAAAAAGGAGGTTCTAGCTAAGTGAATTAACATACAGATTGTTCAGACTTTGTATGCAAACCTGATGCATCTATACATGCCCTGAGTAGCAAATCCCCCGTTCAGAAACCGCAAAATATTCTAACAGGTAGTAAGGTACACATCACCAAAGCTCATATTTTGCAGAAAGCTATATATACATTTACTCTTAAGCTTCTCGTGCAACATGAGAAGTACACCATATTTACATTGAGAACGTCAAGGTTTTTTGGTAGAGAAAACTGAAACAGTAGGCACCTTGTCGCATCTTTATGTACGGAAGAAACCTATACAACTTTTAACTTAAGAGAAAACGTGTATATATATACAACTTTTTAACTTAAGAGAACACATGTATATCTACAGTAAACCTTTCCAGCTGCTTGCTCTTTCCAGTCGGCTTCTGATTCAGAATCTTCTGGTCGGTGTGGCAGCGAAGCCACATACAGGAGAGTCTTGCTAAGGCTGCTCCACCAACAACTCGAACCCTGTAAACCAAATTCAAATCAGCCCAAATCTCGGATCCAGACACCCTAGAGTCGAGGCTCGAATCATATCCATCTAGATCTGTTTCGGTTATCACAACTACAGCACCATCATCAAAGGCGAGCAAATTCCGTCTAGCCAAGAACCTTGAGCTCAATGAGATCATACTAGTCAAGGGGTCAGAAATGTATGTCTTTTTCACCATGATATGGTAGAAGTCCTGGACAGCCTGATTATTAGTGGAAAAACAGAATCAGCTACAATAGCTAGAAAAACAAAAACCAAGTCAACTGGAGTATCTCATTAAGGGAGAAAAATCATGCATCTAAGAGAGAGGATCAAAGTATGAGGCAAATCTCTGAGACACCTGTCGCTGGGTAGAAGCCAAAAGCACCCTCGGACGAATTGACTTCACATAGTTATATGCATCATTTGGTGTCATCTGCTTGTACTTAACCTACAAAACAAAAGAAACTTTAGAAAGAAAATGAGTAAAGTGATTTCTAAACAATCCATTCAAACAAGTTCTAGTTTACCCACCAAGTAGCATAAGACAATGGTTGTGCTACGTCCTCGACCAGCCTTGCAGTGCACGTATGTACTTTGCCCATTGGAAGCATTTTCTTAAAAGAAAAACAAGAAAAGTTTACTTAAAAGACTTGACCTACTAGTAAACCCTCCTCTGGGCTCTGGCAGTACTTTAAACAATTCTGTTGGAATTTTCTATAGTTTCTGCCAGGGGAAAAGTGTAGAAGTTCAATCTTGATTAGGTAATGAAGGAAGAGGAGAGAAGACAAGAGGAATAACATAGATATTTATTCAACCAAGGCTAATTCTATGGAATTTTGTGTCACCCTTATTTGTTTCGACAGAAGGCAACAAAAGTGAAAACAAGTCAATATACTCTAAGTTGCGCGGACTCTTCACTTTCGATGCCGCACCCGTGTCGGATTCTCCAAAAATACCCTACTTTTGGTGAATCCGACACGCACCCCTCGACATTTATGAAGAGTCCGAGCAACATAGAATATACTAAGTGGCAGATACCTCAAAAAGTACTATATCCAAATAGCAAGACCAGCAACTTAATACATGTACTCCCTCGATCACATTTTAAGTGACATAATCACAATTTAGTGAATTGAACAAATATTTGAATGGACCAATGTTCTGTTGACTTTTGCTTAACCATGACACGGCATTTGAATTTGTAATATATTTTTTATTTGATAAACATGTAGTTTAAAGTACTTTTGTCTAGTCTCAAGAATAAAATTAGATTATCGAAAAATTTGTGTCAACCCAAGAATTGGACACTTCAACCCTCAGACTGTCACTTTTGATATGATGGAGACAGCTCATAGTTCCAGAGTTTGGACAATAGATGAATCTCAATATGGTAAGTGACAGTGATGTCATGACAAAATCCCAAAAGCATCCAGGAATTAAGGTCAAGAATGTTGACAATAAATCAACGAACTAGTTAAAAAGGGGATGGGAAGGTACTTACCATGGATGAACTCTACTGCTTGACATATATTATTCAGTGATGGCGCAAATAAGTAATCTCTTGTGGGGAGAACCAAATGACAAATACCATGAGCCTGCAAGAAATAATAGATAACAATAATGTGAAGAAAAAAAAAACACTTGATCATGTAATGGGAAGGAAATTTAAGTAACAAATCCATAGCGTAAAAGTACATGAACTAGACAACTAGTAAATAGTGAAAAGTAAAATGTAGGAATTAAGAAGTAAAAAACTTAACTTGTACTGGGATGAGGTAGAAAGTCAACACTACTGTATCCCATATTTATAGAATTGATATCAGTAATACCGTGAAGAAGATCGGACCACAATCAGTAAATAAAGGCCCTAAACAAGAATTGCAACGGATAGATAGACCATTCACCAAAACAAGTTAGGCACATGTACAGCGTCCTCAGCTAATGCAATGATACTCAACATGTCCTTAATGCGCATTCCAATTTCATAGGGATGCAAAGGAAATAAGAGGAAGGGGATGAAGGTGAAGCTTGAATGAAGACTGACTTATCATTTCTATTTTTAGATGAGGAAAGACCGCATGAAGGAGAAAACTTCAATGTTGACTGACTTCTGTTTTTCCTTTTTGATTTTGTTCTAGATCGATAAGGAAAGACTGACTTATCTTTTCTTTTCTTTTGAGATAGAAGACTAACTTGTCTTTTAAGTGAAGCATAACAGAAAGATCAAAACAAATATCAGTAATAAAAGAACTAACCTCATATAAAGAAGTCGGAACTAAAGTCTCATATGGCTCATTAAGGGTGACAACACCGGAGACACCGAGCTCCTTAAGCCTTTTCACATCAGATGGGAAAGGGACAGCACCTAATAACACAAACTGAAGGAGAGATTAAGTCAGTAATACAATCTTGTTGTACAGTAAAATATTAGAGTACAAACTACTACCCAACTATTCACTAAAACTGAAGTGAAAGAACATGAACATCAATCAACCTATGTGATTTTCCAAGATGGTCAATGCAAACACACAAACTTAATCTCCAATATGAAGATAGATGCATATGGAGTTATGAGAAAAGAATTGCAGCTTATATCATGAAAGTTTAAGATGTAAGAAGACATCTCTTAAGATCCCTACATGCACCTCCTTTACCTCACTGCACATATACTAGACATTCTACAACCTTGAACAAATAATTCAAACAAAACTAGAAAAACATGAAACAGATATGAGGAACGTCACTATCACTATGCATACTCTCTCCAAAATCAGGCCTCCTAATTTGATCAGGATGTAGGCAAACATTGAAGTTTATTGTATTTAAAAGGATTTGCTCTACAGTAGGGATAGAACTATCTTTCTAATCAATGTCGACTTGTACTGATATAAAGGAGAATCTCAAGTCACCTTTTGGTACATAACATTCTAAAACTAATTAGAATATTAGAAATACTTCCTAACTAAAGAAAGTAAATATTTTTTCAGGAAACAAAGAAGGAAATGTAAGAGAGATGATTGGCAATGGCAATAGTGAGAGTAACTTACTTAAAGAAGAGCTCAACAAATTTTCTATTGGTTCATCTTCCTGGATAACAATGCATCTTTTGCCACATGTCGAATTTGATGATTAAAGGCAAATTTCTTTTAGCAGATTATCACAAGAAAAATATTATGCCCCAGGTGTCATTGTCTTGTCATTCCAAGGACAGACGTTTAATCATCTTTCTAATGCATTTGATACAGAGTACTATATCAATCTATTACATGCCTGCTTATTATTGACAAGCATGTCCAAAGACATGTTCTTTCAGATAAAAACTACGCAATTGATATTTCTACAATTCAGTTGCACCCTCATTTTCTGAATAATCATGCATATAGTACTATTGTTCATCATTCATGACTTAGAAATTCAGCAAGATGTTATAACAGTTCAACATCAGCAATCAAAGTAATCAACTTTAATGTAACTAATTTTTTTTTTTGATGAAGTGTAACTAATTTTTCCAGACAAAGCCTTTCAGAAAGATCTATCCTGCCTCAGATGACAATTAATTAGAATGAATTTCTAATATAACTAGTTAAAAATTTTATCAACACATTATATGAGTATTTGGATATGCTATAAGGATTGGACATTATAAGCAAAAAGATTCCATCTTATCTAAACAACTATTGAATCACATTGACATCATTTGCACAATGACACATATCCATTTAAAAAGATCACATAATTCACTACAAGTGACAAGGCATTCATTACAAGTGTATACACTAAAGCCAGGACAACAAAAAGTGTCAAAAGCAAGGATGACAAAAGCTGGTATACCTCATCAATCCAGTCCCACCAGCGAAACTCCACTTGAATCTTGTTCCTAACAACATTGTAGAGAAGTGTCGGGTAAAACAAAGCCCTAGCACCAACTCCAACCATGACCCTCCTGACATCCAACACAACAACAGCATTCTTGCCACTACTGCCACTAGAACACAACATCTTATCAGTAAGAGATGATTTCTCTGCCTTCTCTACCACTCCACCCATCTCCTCTTCCCCAGTCTCCAACTCTCCTCTCTTCTCTTCCTCTATATACATGATAATACTTGAAACAGAAAAAAAAAATATACAACTGACTGATCACAAAAAAAAAAAAAAGAAGAAGATTTACACAACGCACTGATAAACAAAGTGCAAATTCCACACGAAACCACAAGCTTTTACCTAAATTCAAACTAAGAGACTTACAAACCCAATATCACTCTCATCACTGTCTTCAAAACCAACATAAAATAAATGGACCCTTCTCTCAAATTTAGGCAAATTATCAGTGAAACGGATCGGGGTCGCTGAAAGTGCAACAAAGGTTCGAACTTGGATTAAAATCAAGGTAGGGTTTGCAAATTTCAACCATATTCAGAGAAAATTGTATCGATCAGACGGCCAAGATCTTGCGGAGATGGTTGAGACCCTTGATTTGGAAAAGCAATTGAATCCGAATAGGTAAAAGAGTGGAGATAGCTTGGAATTGAAGAACCCTAGACGATACTCTACTTGGGAATTCAGATTGTCCCCTTTCTATGTGTGTGTGCCACGTAATTTCAATCATTTTTTAAAGGAATTTAGTTAGGCATCTCAACTAAGACTAGTACGAACACTTTTATCTATTAAAAAATTATTCCTATTAGATATTTTTTTATAATCAGCAAAAAAAATATAAAGAGTGTGTGATACACTTGCGGTGACATGACAAAACGGCTAATTAAAAAATAACAGGTGACACTGGGCTCAAAAATTATTATTTTTTAAAAATTATTTAAAATTATTTCAAAACATTTTATATCTAATTTTTTAAAAAAGAAAAAGAAAGAAAAAAGAAAATGTCAACCTATTATATCCCACCCAATCCCTACCCAACCCTCTTTTCATCTTCATTTTCTTCTCAAAACACATTCTTTCTCAAATCACAAAACCTAATTTCTTTTCAAAAAACTTGAAGATTAACTTTTTTTTCTTAAATGTATATTTTCATACTAAGAGTGAAGAAGAAATGAAATTTTGTCGGGGGTTATTCATTTCTATATAGATGACAAAAAGAAATTGATAGCTCAAAATTAATTCTTTCAAATTTTCGAATATCATTTTTGATAAATTTAATGAGTTTATATATGAATTTGAGTAAAAATATTTGTTCGAAAATTGTGATAAGCAAATATCGGCTAACTTTTTAATACGTAAAAATCATTTACCTTCTTTCTACTTCTTCATATTTCTTCCATTATTTATATGCGATTTGAAATAAATCATACGAAAGAAAGTCTTTCTTTCAAATCTGAATCGTATGATTTCTTAATAGTTGATTTTCATTTATCTTCATATTGGGAAGAAATAATATTCTTTTTTTTTATAAAAAAAAAGAAAAGAAAGAAAAATAATGTTGGAGCTAAAATGGAGAAAGTTTTGCAAACTAAATTATGAAGAAGATGATTGGTAGGGGGTAGGGTGCTTTTCTTTTTTGAAAAAAGGGTAAATGAAAGAAGAAAAATGTTTTTAAGTTAATTATAATGCCAAGTGTCAATAAAAGAAGAAAATATGTAAAAAAAAATCAAAAAAGACACTATTTTGAATCTTTTCACGTGCTTCAAAGAAGTGCAAAACACATTTTTTGTCAAATCAACGTTTTGTGTTTAATAGGTACACATTTTGAACAATTTAGGTGTTCAATAGGTACAAGTCTTAGTTGAGGTGTCTAAGTGAATTATGCGGACAACTTTAAGGGGCGGTGGATGACTTAAGCCTTTTTTAAAATATAAACTTAAAGTAATTTTTTACGGTGACGTGGAAACCCCAAACGACAATTCACGAATCACGTTTAAGCCTAGTATTTTCTGATAGGGCCCTTATGATGATTTTTTTTTGTTTTCCTACGGCACGGCACGTTCAGGGTTGGCGCTCTAAACAAAAAAAATTCATACCCAGAACTTGAATTCGTAATCTTTTGTTAAGAGTAAAGCAATCACACTATGATGCGTACCGATAAATTGGGAAAGAAATCAAACTAAGCCTAAAGAGCAAATTAACTAATTGCTCTTGAACAGCTGGTTCTGTAGAACAGAGGAATTGAGAAGGGAAAGAGAGAGAATTGTTATTGATCTTTTACTATTGGATACCTTTACAATTAGGGTTGATCTTCTATTTATACACGTGACTTAAAAGAAGACTCCCATAGTTAGTTATAACTAACTGGGCTACAGTGTTAGCCAACTTACAACTAGCACGTGCGACTCACATGACCACTAACCGAACTAACGACTTATTTATTAATTGGCACATATCAATACTTCCCCCTTGAGACCATCCTTGTCCTCAAGGATGAAAATAAGGAAATTGTTGAATGAATGACTGGTAATCCTCCCAGGTACTGTCTTCCTCAGCCGTGTTAAACCACTTGATCAACAATTGAGTAAGTGATATTCCATGTCGTTTGATCAATCGCCTGTTAAGAATAGCTTCTGGTGACAGCAACATATGTCCATTATCTGAGCGAACCAAAGGAAGAACAACAGAAGCAGTGTGGTCGCCCAACTTCCTCTTGAGCTAAGAGATGTGGAAAGTAGGATGGACCTTAGCATTATGGGGCAAATCAAGAGTATAAGCAACATAACCCACTCTTGCTATGATTTGAAAAGGTCCAAAAAACTTTGCAGCCAACTTCTGGAAGATGTGAGCTTTCAATGATACTTGTCTGTATGGATGTAAATTCACATATACCCAATCTCCTACTGAATACTCCCTTTCAGTCCTTCTTTTATCAGCCTGTGTTTTCATCCTGTTCTGAGCTCTTGCCAAATGAAACTTCTTAGAGTAGCCTACCTAGCTTGTAGACTTCTATCCAACTTAGATTCAAATGCCATGTAAGGGAGAAAAGGTGGTGGTTTCTGTCCATAAACCACCTCATAGGGGGTTAAGTTAATAGAGGCGTGGAAGGTGGGAGCCATTGAGGCCACTCTTTAGGCTTATCAAAAGTCATGCATCTCACATACCCTTCTAAACACTTGTTAACCACTTCGGTTTGGCCATCAGTTTGTGGGTGGTAGGTAGTCGAAGTGAGAAGAGACACCTTCTGCAGTCTAAACAACTCCTTCCAAAATTTGCTAGTGAACATAACATCTCTGTCAGATGCAATTGCCTTGGGCATGCCATGATGTTTGAACACCCCATCCATAAACAATTTAGCTACCTCTAAAGTTGTGTAGGGATGCTTTAGGGCCATGAAGTGGGCAGCTTTACTCAGTCTATCAACCACCACAAAAATAGCTTCCTTTCCAGTAACCTTAGGAAGACCCTCAATGAAGTCCATGGAAATATCTTGCCACACCTTATCAGGAATATGCAAAGGTTGTAGCAGGCCAGAGTATGCAACATTCTCACCTTTACATTGTTGACAAACCTCACAGTGCCTAACAAATTAATAAACATCAGGTTTCATTCCCTTTCAGTAGAAATCCTATTTTAATCTTTGTAGAGTTGCCCTCATGCCTGAATGACCACCTGTAGAACTGGTGTGATAGAAATCCATCAAGTCTTTCTTCAGAGTAGGGACAAAGCTTACTATTATCTTGCCCTTCCTACTTAACAGCTCAGCATGAAACTTAAAATAAGGCTTATGACCTCCTGCTCCCTGAATTTGATGGATTAACTTCTGTAAGGAAGGGTCCTGTGACAAAGAAGCCTTGACTACTTCTAATAGTTGAGACTCCACTCCAGAGATACTGTTAAGCTGAACTAGATCATCCTTCCTTGAAAGGGCATCGGCTACCACGTTATCTTTCCCTTTCTTATAATCAATAGAATAGTCATAGCCAAGCTGCTTAATCAACCACTTCTGCTGACTTGGTGTAGTAATTCTCTGTTCCAGTAGGTACTTTAGGCTATGATAATCAGTCTTATCGCAAATTGTCTGCCCAATATATATGGTTTCCATTTTTGTACTACAGATACCAATGTAAGTAACCCTCTCTCATAGACTGATAATGCTTGATTCTTTGCACATAACCCTTGACTGAAAAAAGCAATTGGTTTATTATCTTGAAGCAACACAACTCTATTCCCTCCTCTAGATGCATCCGTTTCTACCATAAAGCTACTTGGAAAAATTTGGGAAGGCCAACACAGGTGTTGAGGTGATGGCAACTTTCAGTTCTTCAAAGGCTGTAGAAGCTGCAGGATTCCAATGAAAAGTGCCCTTCTTAAGGAGATCATAAAGAGGTCTAGCAGTGATCCCAAAACCTTGTATAAATCTTCTATAGTAACCAGCAAGACCAAAGAACCCCCTCAAGGCCTTAAGAGTAATTGGTTGAGGCCAATTCAGCACTACTTCCACCTTATGGGTATCCGTAGCTACTCCTGATTCAGAAATATTGTGGCCTAGGTAGTCAATCTGCTGAGCACCAAAGGCACATTTGCTCTTCTTCACAAACAACACATGAGATCTCAGTATCCTGAAAATTTCCCTTAAGTGAGACATGTGAGCATTTCAACTTTGACTATAGACTAGAATATCATCAAAAAATACAAGTATGAATTTTCTGAGATGTGGTTGAAAAATCTGGTTCATGAGGCTCTAAAATGTGGAAGGGGCATTGGTTGAGCCAAAAGGCATGACCATAAATTCATAATGTCCCTAATGTGTTCTAAATGCAGTTTTTGGGATATCAGATTCAAATATCCTGATCTGATGGTAGTCAGATCTTAAATCCAATTTAGAAAAATACTTAGCACCATAGAGTTCATCCAATAACTCTTCAATCACTATAATAGGAAATTTATCTTTCACAGTATGGCTATTCAATTCTCTATAGTCTACACACATTCTCCAAGTACCATCTTTTTTCTTCACCATGACAATAGATGAGGAGTAGGGACTGAT
Source organism: Solanum piurae (assembly GCA_029582685.1). Lineage (NCBI taxonomy): Eukaryota > Viridiplantae > Streptophyta > Magnoliopsida > Solanales > Solanaceae > Solanum > Solanum piurae. The sequence continues at coordinate 1,134 of JAJOOO010000116.1, read as the reverse complement.
ACCATGCCTAATTACCCTCGAGTGAAGCATGACATTTACCATCTTCTCAATTACATCCTTTTGTACAGTAGGATATCTGTATGGTCTAATGTTTACAAGAGATGTCCCATCTTGCAATATAATCTTGTGATCATGGAGTCTAGATGGTGGTAGGTCTTTGGGAACCTCGAACAAATCACTATATTTCTCTAAGATGCACTCCAGATCATTAACCCATTCTACATCACTGTCTGGAATTGCCTCAATTGATAACATGCTGCCATTTTTCTCCAATCCTTCATCTTTATAAACCCCAAACGAAATCATACAAAACTCTGCTGGTTTTGCTAGCAACTTGTCCATGTTGTCCTAATTAACCATCTTTACAGCAACAAGTTGTATTCCTCTTAAGGAAATTTTGCGCCCCATAATAGTGAACTCTATTTTTAGACTCTTGAAATTCCACATAATGTCTCCTAATGTTATCAGCCACTGAATTCTCAAAACCATGTTGCATCCACCAATATGCAAAACTAACATATCAAAATAAAATGAAACCCCTTGTATTTTCCAACCTAGTTTCTTGCACACATAATTGCTCTGGATTTTCTTGCTATCAGCAACTGATACAGCAAAAGGTGAGATAGTTGTCATCACACACCCCAACTTCTTTGTTGTATTCAAGTCAAGGAAATTGTGTGTGCTGCCCATATCAATCAACACATGCACTGTCTTGCCCTTCACCGACACAGTAACTCGCATGGTTCTAAAATCATGGGATCCATTCATAGCACGTACAGATACATGAGGTAAAATGGCCCTTTCATTATCAATCTCTAGGGTCCTAAAGTGGCCATAGCGTTGATTGCTCTCCTTGTTCTATCGTATGGGCGAATTATCTTAACGAAAGCCTTCTTTTTGGCCCTCGTGTGAGGGTTGTCATAACTTGTGTCTATCCGCTGTTAAATGACTTCACTTAATAGAGTCCTAAAGGCAGTCTCGGCTTATCGCCGGCAGTCTGTTCAGGGTTCCAAACTCAACGATGGCAACTAAACACGAGGGTTGCACTTGTTGCGGGACTTAACCCAACACCTTACGGCACGAGCTGACGACATCCATGCACCACCTGTGTCCGCGTTCCCGAAGGCACCCCTC